>MU121242.1:0-17214 GCA_014904835.1 Paxillus ammoniavirescens
GATTAGATAGTCACATCTTGGGGCTATGGCTGTCGTTGAGGCGATAGGATGGGATGAGGAAGGGAAAGAGGACGTGGGCTGTGGCTGTGCGTCTAGATGGTGGCACACCATTAGGAAGGAAGCAACGTGAGGTTGATGAGGCGAAGATGGCGAGCAGCTCAACATTAGTTCAGGTCTAATCGAGACGAGACGACGCATATCCACTCACCTGCGTCACACCTCCTTTCTCCAGACCCGATACACCCCCTATTGACAATACAGGTCCCAGAGCTGATTCACTAAATAGGTTGATGTTATCGGATGCAGGAGATGCAGGAGTGAGGCTTCCGGCTCCCGGCTGCATAGTACTCTGGAGAAGGGGAGAATGTTATGGTGGAGATTATCCCTATTAATTGACATGCCATATTGGGGATGGCGGTGCAGGAAACCCGTCATAGATATAATGAGTTGCAGACGGGGAGGTGATGCACACAGGAACCGGAACGAAATCAGAGTTTACATGCAAACTTATTCAGCAGGCGGTCGGTGGGAACGGCTAGTAAAATCGCTTACCTTTCAATCCGTCTTTACTTTTCTTCGAAGGTGTCGTTTGCAGTCGATCGCCTTCTCCTGGTTTCTGCACGTCGAAAATCTCGATTGCGTCTTCGAAGCCACAATATAACCTAAGGCAGGTCACATCACCGTTTCTGTTTAGCCGTCTCGTCCGCGTCGTCACAAGCACTCAAGTCCCCAAAGGGTCAAGAACTCCGACGATCAAGGAAAGACTACAGGAGTGGCGACGCACTTATCAGCAGTCAGATTAAAGGCCACACTATGCGGCGCAATGTATCACTCGCGGTGATCGACAATGGGATAAGACGCTCGAAGCTATCATACGTCGTGTAAAGATTAGCGTGATTGCAAAAAAACTCATACGAGCCGCTCCACGAGAATAGAACCCTCTAAGAGACCATAGAAAGGAAAGATACGACGTACCCTGCCATCTCTCCCGTCTAGTAACTTCACTGGACATTCTCCCACAGTAGCCACGAAGCAGTAGGAGGATAGGGTGTGTCGAGAAGCACCGGGATACCAGATAAAGTCGGCGATGGGAGCAGGTTGAGCGAAAGTCTCAGCGTATGTTAGGGAGATGGCAGGTGCTGCGATGGATGATAAGGACAGTGCTGGAGTGCCACGTTTATCTCCTTAAAGTACGTACAACGTCCATTTGTACATCTGTTGATGTTTTGGACATCATTATTTGTGGATGGGGGCAAGAACTGGAACCATCTGCACACCTTCGTGAGCAAGTAGTTCAAGTCATCAGTAGACAAATGGCGTGAAGGGTGTAGATGATAGACACTCACCATTTACCTGTCCGAGAAAAGTTGTTCAGAAAATCTGGATCAGGGTCCAGAGCCGATTGTGATAACAAGCGAGGCGGCAAACGAGTAACACTGTACGACGGTGGCTGCCATGTTGTGTGGTTGCTCTGCCAGAGATCCCTCTTCATGCATCTCGGGACCAGTGATCAGTGATCGATTAGTATGAGCAGACTGTTGAGATCCGACAAAAGCATGTGATTGCGAGCGCAACGACGGACGAGTAGGACGATTATTCTTTTTCAAATATCAGTCGTAAATTTTCACTTTAAGATATTCACTTATTGTAGAACGACATCTCAGTCCTGTGTTCAACACAGACTGAGATGTAAGCCGTTATTCCTATTAGTTTATACCACACTAACAGTCAGTTAGAATATATTCTTTAGGTACAGTACTCGTAAAACGAGTCCTATGTTCAACACAGACTGAGATAATATATTCTTTAGCTCATCTATCCGGTTCTGTTCGACCTCGAAGCTCTAGACAGACTTTCAATGAAGACTCGAATTCGGGCTGTTTCTGTTGTTAACCAGGAGCGGCTTCGAGTCGAGGGTCACGGTCGCGGAGTTCAAGTTAATAGTATAGCCTAGAGTGGCAAGGCCACTGGCAGTCACGTTCAATATATTTGACGCTTGTCTTGCACACTTCAACTTGGGCACAAAGTTGCTGGCAAGAGAAAGGTCCCCGTCGAGTCAGCACTCAGCATTGCTAACTCGGCTATAGTATCGACATATCCCGGAGCATTGAATGACCCTACCTTGAACTAGTGCGTTCCACTTTGTAAACAGCTCCGAACCTCCTTGCTATGCTCCGCAGGGTATGTTGCGACACGGAAGGCACAGTAATTGACATCGATTCCCCAGGGTTGACGATACAAGATCAGGGTCCTTTAATTTACAGGTGTTGTGCTTTTCCGATGTGTTTTCCGAATGGAACGACTCTCACCAAAGGTGTCTTCACGGGGACTAAAATCAATGTTGGATGCATGAAAATGCCCATAACCCATGGAACGCTTTTTGTCCCCGCACTCCCCGCATCGATCACTCATATATCCCATCATTCATTCAACTCGATCAGAAGACCCTGCCTGTCTTCATTTACCTTGTGAACATTGTGGGATGCGATTTCCTTGGCTTTCGATGCCGTGATGTTCATCAGTAGATGTGACAGGTGAGAGAACATAAACTTGGATCAGTTTTACCCAGTGCGGATGCTTGTCCCCAACTTATTCATGCTCTTTTGGTGTTGATAGGCGCTGAAATAAAAGAAGACCGGCGCAGAACGTTCAAACGGGTGGAGCCCATTCCTGTGGCGCGGCTGGGTCTTGGCCGTATGGAAGAACTGCAGCCTGACCTCTAGAACGGACGGTTCCAGGGGTCTGCATGTCGACGCCCGTAGATCTCGAATTTTGAAGCATACTTTATACGCCTCCGATACCAGCGAAAGTTAAGGTTCCTCTTTCCGCTCACTACGTATATCGTTCTCTGACCCGATCTGGCTGCCCTTCGACATACAACTGTGAATGATTGGTGGACGACAAGTAGCAATGGTGTGGTAAGTCTGATTCATCAACCTTCAACGTGCACTAGAACGAACTGATGGACAACTTGAGGATGTTCCTTCCTCACGACATGCTGTGGTACGCAACCCTGAGGGGAACTAAATGCTAAGCGGTGCCGTCATTCTCCCCCACGTTCTGTGTTCTGAGGCGTCGCCCTGCATGAGCGCCTCGCGTTGTTTGCTGCGGCGCAACAAGCTTCAGCCAGTGGCCTTCTCTGACTCCTCATTGTCGCCTTGCGTACTTGCAATTCCCACGGAGGGGTTGAGACGAGTCCGTACAAGACAATGTCTGCCCATCGGCGTCGACCACGGAATACCCTCGTGCCTTCGAACGTACCAGCCCCAGTGGTGGCAACGACGGTCAATTTCGAAGGTCTTTCATAGTTCCACCGAGTCGATTCTAGCGCGGACCACGCCGTCGAATTCGTGACCCAATCTGCCATCCGGAAAAGTTCATGCACCCAACGCCCATACCACTTTGTGTCCCATCGACCGACCCCAGGTGCCCACTGCAGCGAGGACCATCATGCTAGTCGGAAACTCCAACCCCGCTGTATGGACCTACCTTCTACCCACATACACAATGATCAATTCCATCTGACGCACTGAACCAAGTTTAACCACCACATAACGTATCTACTAGTACGTTCTGGTTTCATACGACATTACACAGCTTCCCACTGCGCCCCATTCCAACCCATTCCTGGTAAGAGTCTCTTCTGAATCTGGTTGTTCAATTGATAGGCTTACCGACGGGCCAATCGCACCGGTCTTAGAATACCATTGGAGGGACTTGGTTCCCCTAAGCTAACCTAATACCATAATATGACAATAGGAGGGATTCGAACCCTCGTCGTCAATCAAAATAAGACAATGGTCCCGCTGTCAAAAGTAAAAGGTGAGTGACTAAAACGCGAGGCCAGAAAAACAGAAATATATCAATCGTGTCTCGTTCCCAGCCCCACTGACGACGATCAGCGCGCCCTCATCAGCGGGTAATCGCATGCTCGGTCGACGCTCCGCGTTCACCCGTGCACAGTTACTGAGCAACAGTACCTAATACACGGAAGAGCCACGCCGTTTCTTTTCTTGTTGGTTCACCAGAAGGGTCCGTATCCTTCCACTGAACAACTACACGACATATGCCACTCGCTGAGCATGACGCGATCGAGCGCTCGTTATTTCATCATTCGTGCTGGACAGGTTAGGACAGGTTTCGAAGAGATGAAGTTATAAACTGTTGCTGTGCCCTTGACGTCGCCAGCATGTCAGGACTACTCCCGAGGGACAAACCCTGTACCCGGCGCAGCGCCACGGGGCCCGAGTATTTGCTTGATGGCTTCGTCGTCATGGTATTAAATGAAAGAGCGACAGGTGGCACCGTGGTCACCGTGGATCCTGTCCGGGGCCAACTCTCGTAACATTAGATTATGTATGAATTATGATGTTGAGTAATATGTAGACTTGTGATTATAACGAAGCACGAGAACGTCGAGAATGATAACGACGAAAGACATGCCCTCCAGCACCAAACAGTGGTGAAAGAAAGAGAGATACTTGAGCTACAGGAGTTGGACAAGAGAAGAATTGAATGCAAGGGGGCAGGCAACAATCAATAGATACTATTTGGGGGCTTAAATGCGAAGCCCTTCGCAAAATGACTGCAACAACACGTCGTACATAACACCACCCGTTCGTCTTTAGCTATCCAACGCAAAAATATATATGTGAGGTGAGGAAATGAAGTGAGGAAACAGCGCAAGGATTGCGGTATGACGCAAGAGGAAGGGGACGTCCATGCTACAGCTGGTTTTAAGATTCATGCGATGTTGACTTCTGCGATGATCTACGTATTGATAGGGAGAGATGAGACGGAAGATGGACAAAAAGAGAAAGGAGCACAAGGGTAGAGCGCACGCGAGCGGAAGGAGATGTGTCATGATACAAAGGAAACTAGTCCATTAGGGAGTCAGTACGTCTGCATGGCAGAATCGTAGAACTCGGCTTGCGCAGAAGTGTTGAAACCTTCACCAGCGTAGTTCTGGTGCTGCTGGTTCTGTTGATTCTGATGCTGCTGTGGCTGATGGGCCTCTGGGCCCTCCGCAGGCAGCATCATCGGGGGGTGGAGGTAGGCGGCGAATAAGTTATCTTCCTCTTGCGGAAGCATCGGGGGATGAAGGAAGTCCATCGGCGACTCTTCGGCCGGAAGCATTGGAGGGTGAATGAACTGGGGTGACCTGTCAGCAGCGAGCATGGGTGGGTGCCAGAAAGCGTTTCCAGATCCTCGGAAAATGCTGTAGGATGCGAAGAAAGGGAAGTCCATAGACGACCGACGGGAGTGAGAGGCGGCGGAGGAGTGACCCGAGTACGAGTCCGCATACGAGGAGAACGAGACGGCCGAAGACGGCGGCTCAGACGCAGAGTCTGTGCTCATGCGTCGACGTTTCGTCGTCCTCTGCTCGCTGTTGGTGGTTTCGGTGTCCAGCGTCTCGACAGTCGAGAAAGGAAGAGCATCAGAGGGTGTCTGGAAGTTTTGGCTCAAATAATCGGGATGGTACGGGCCGGGGAACGGATTGAAGACGTTAGGGTACGTAGTTTGACCGGAGTAGACGTGGTTCTGGCCGTCCTGGCCAAGCGCTCCCATGAGCTCGGACGAAGTGCTCTGAGTGGTCGTTTCCTCGTTGTATTCGTACGTTGGCTGGGTCGTAGAGTCTGGTGCAAGGGTAGGCGAAGGCTCAGCAGTAGGGGACGCTCGGCGACTTGCCCCTGGGCTTGCAGATGGTGTTTCGGACGAATCCGGACCGGTACGCCGGGCATCGTGGCGGGAACGCTTGCGGATAACGTCGGACTTCATAGAAATCGGCCTCGCTGCTCCATGCAATTTGTAACTGTGACAGAACATGAATCAACCAATGAATAACGAAGGGAGAAATATGGTACTTACTACAAGCCGCATCTAAACGCCGGGTATGACGAGAACCGTAATGATGAGTCACGTATGAGGACGGCAAGAATTGGAACTTACGCGTTGCAAACTGTCTTGCCCTCGTCGTCTTTCCTCCACAGCGGGGTCGCTGTGGTGTGACAGTTGTAACATTGCGCTGTACCGACTGCCCAGATAAGCTGCGTGATATGTACAAAGAAGTTTGCAACCTACCGATCACGTCAACCATCTCCTGACGAGGTGCGACTTGAGTTCGGCCTTCGCCGTGGTTGGCACG
Source organism: Paxillus ammoniavirescens (assembly GCA_014904835.1). Lineage (NCBI taxonomy): Eukaryota > Fungi > Basidiomycota > Agaricomycetes > Boletales > Paxillaceae > Paxillus > Paxillus ammoniavirescens. The sequence goes on from MU121242.1 coordinate 6,146, forward strand.
CATGGTCTTGGGACGAGGACGCTTGTGCTACAAAGCTGAGTCGATAGCATATATGCGCCGAGAAATTACATACCAGCTTACAATAGAGCCCACATGCATTGCAGTTCAACTCGTCGTTGAGACCACGTCGCCAAAGAGGAGTATGAGTCGCGCCGCAGTTAGAACACTCTGCCTTGACTCCGCCAGGAGCGGGATTGTTGCCGTTCCCACGAACGACAGCAGGGTTAACGCTGGTGGCAGTGGCACCAGGACCAGAAGAACGTGTGACGGGAGAAGTCTGAGTCTTGACTGTAAGGTTCGGCCGACCGTTGGGGGTATTGCCCCGGGTACCCGCGCTGGGGCCAACCTTTGTCGGGGGACCGGACCGCGGAGCAGCCTCCTTGACGGCTTGCGAAAGTGGAGGCGCGCGTGAGTCAGCCTTGTAGTTGTTGCGAGGGGGTTGGGACTCTATATGAAGCAGGCAGGTGTCTTGCATGACAACGTCCAAGTCAGCAGGAGCCTTGTATTCGTTCTGACCCTGGTGAAGAACCGAGTGATTGTCCTCCGTATCGACGTTGCTGAGTAACTCGTCGAGCGGTAGCTCGATGGTGGGGCGAACGATGCTAAAACCACGGGAAGACGTGTTTGTGACATCTTCCCCATAATTCATGGCGTTCGAAAAAGAAGGCTGGGGGAAAAGGAGAGCAGACGGGCCAAAGTCGCTGGAGAAGAGGGAAGGGAACTTGAGCGAGGGGTGGTCATTAAATGAGGCAAAAGTTTTGCGCTTCCGAGAGCCAGCGGAAGCGTCCACCTCGGTGTTCATGTTGATTGTGTGATCGTTAGGTTCGTCGCCTGCGACATGAGTACGAGCGGCCTGGCGGCCGCGTCGAGTAGCAGTTTCCTTGAATTCGGCGGAGGGTTTGAGATCCGGCTTCGTGACCCCGACGTTTGGACCGGCGGGAGCGGGCTGGTCGATAGAGAATGTGAACTGCATACGCTTGATGGTGCCAGGCCTCGCGTTCTGACTAGCTTCGCGGTTGCGCTCCTTTTCCGCAGCGCGCTGGCGGATTAGGTCCACAGAAGCGTTGTGTTTGAAGTCGGGAGCGCCAAGTTCCTCGATGCTCCTAAGAAGACGGAGGGTAGCATTGTCAGGGTACAGGGCATAGCCGATGAGATAAAAGGGGTAACGTACCTGCCCTTTTCCTTGTCGAGCTTGTCGCCCATGATCTTGGAGAGCTTCTTGAACTCTCGCTTGGACTTGGCATTGTCAGAGTCGACAATGAGATTCTGGAGATGCCACAGTCGCCAGCTCAAGTTCTCGAGACGCTGACCCTGCTCGAGGTAGCTCGCTACTTTAGTGCAGACCTGACGATGTAAAAAATTAGAAGGAGCGCCGATCATTTCATACGATCGAAAAACGCACTTTCCATGTCTTTGTGAGCGACTCGGAGTCGCTTAGATTTGAAAAGGCGACGAAGGATTTGTTTCCCTGCATGGTAGATTGTGAGTGAAGTCAGCGAGTAAAAAAGTTGAATTAAAGGCATACTTTGAACTTGAGGTTGACGATAGATGGCATGAACGAACGACACAGGACGAGTATTGGACGTTCAGGAGGTTGAAGCGATCGAGGGCCTGTTGGATGTTCTGATTGCAAGGGTTAGGTATATGTAAGAGAAGGACCATTCCAAAATGGTCCTATTAGTATTAACACTGCGCACGTTTTTCTGTAAAATTTAGCAAAAATGAAACCCCGCTATTCCTGCTCCGTAGCCGTGCTGAGCCGTACCAACCGTTCCCGCATCAACAAATTTTAATAACTCGTCACTCGTTCAAGATAATATGAACAATATTCCACCAAACCATTTAACTTATTGAAGAGAGAGAGTTGTCGTTACTTGACCTGTTATTTCGTTAAATATTTCCAAGTTTCCCTGTTTTACTACTCCAACCCAACAGGATGGCGTAACTCGTTATTTCCGAATCAGCTTGATGGAGAAATAACAAGCTGATGCGAGAAATAACGTCTGCGCCAATCTCGTTCCGATGTTCCGTATGCGAATAATGATCACGGCAGCTCCCAGCATCTCGTCCCCTTGTACCTCATTCAGCCTCATTTCATCTTCCAATTCAACACGTGTTGCAGCGCCACCTCTTGGGCGAGTCGTTACCTTGTGCTCACTTCCTCAGCTTACCCCCATCCAATCATCATCACACCTCCCAACGACCTAGGCAACATGTTATAATATTTCCTGTACTGCCGTGAAGCCAACGCCTGATCCGATTGCTCTTCTTCCTACTTCTACCGACGCACGTCCGCACACCCGCGCACCCGTCGTCTCGTCCGTTTCCTCCGCAACCTGGTTCTGATTCCCTCTCGTTTTAGGACCCGTTGACCACCAGCGTTCTCTTAACACTCCTAGTGCTATTCTACGCTATCTCGCGCCACATGACACTGCAAGATGGGACCCGGTGCCTGTTAAATATATTCCCCCATCCTATCTACCCCGCGCGTAATTGACAACAACCGCACAATTACCATATGCATCCTCTGACTCATCCCCTGATCCGGGCTATTCACCGTCCCCTTTTTCATCACACGTCGCAGTAACCCGACACTTCTATGATCATTCGAAGTCTTGTGTTGTCTGGTGAAGCAACCTCTCAGGCCCGAGGAAACGAACTTCGCTTGGCTAGAAAAGGACAACCAAAAAAAAATATGGGCGTGAAGCCTCTTCAAATAATAATCCCCGCGTTATTGTTAAGTTGTTCCTTTCGCCGCCGTCATACACATCTTCTCACAACACACTCGCTTGTATGGCCACATCAAGCTTCTCAGATCTGCAACCAGCATCCCTTTGAATTAGCCGAGCTAGATGGGCATACATAGGCCGCATTAGCGAAATCGAGCCTCGTCAGAGCAACTTATACCCTCAACCCTTGCTCGTTCCTGTGCTCCCAAATGATGTATAATTTGGGCTCCACCGTCTGGATCACGGGACCTGCAACAGCTTGCCTCGAGGCATCCTTAGCCCCAACCTTCGACGCGAAATGACCGCGCGAGTTGACCTGAAAAAGGAAAAGCTGGGACTTACCGTCAGGGGCTTCTCTCAACGATAGGATTTAATTGCGACAAATCCAAGGTGGGTCCGCAAGTCCCTTGGGCTTCTTTGCTTTGTCCTTACGTCGCACCTCCTGGCTGGGGCAAGCGAGCTGGGAAGATCGTCGACAGCTCGTATACAAGGTACGTATCCTAAGACAAAGGTACTATTATAAACCCTGATCAATGATGTCCATTCTTAAGAAACCAACAGAAAAGTGAGAAGCTCTCTGTCATCAAGGCGGATAAACGAGAGTCTCTGAGAGCCCAGAGGCGAGTGTTCATCGCCTCATGCCTTCAGCATCAGACACTTTTCAGCATATAATTAGAGCGTCTTACCCTCAGAAGGCTACAGAACGCCACTTGAATGGAGATGTCGGTCGATCTCGCTCTCTAGATATCGACGTCCATAACCAATAGATAACGGCATGATCACGATCGAAGCTTGCACCGGGATTCCGAGGATACTATCACGTGGAGGGAGGAAAGTCACTACATACCCGAAATTTGACGGTGCGCAGTCAGAGTTGTGTGAAAAGAACAGTGGATTGATGGGTGCATGACAAGGAATGTAAGAAGGCAAACGCCTGCAAGCAGCTCTACGCCAGAGAACCAGGGGAGTGGAACGCCGTCATGCACGTTGCAACGCCGGCGCCATCCTTGGGATGCCTCGTGTTTAAACTGCATCCTCCTGCACCACAACACCTGGATACTGGTTTGCAGCCGTGAATGTAAACGAGGTGGCTAATAATGCCTTTTCATCGCAACACGCGTTCTGCTCTATCATAATTGAGTTTGTCACAATCTAATGAATTACAAGGAGCCTGAATATTTTCAGGGGCCCCAATTGCACGTCGAGAACAGTGCCAAGGAGGCCGAAGATTGTGGCGAGCGATCGTTCTAGAAGGTGAAGTGTGATTTTAAGGCATCGACAATTGAAAATATTGTGGTTCCTGAACACTGAAGGCCATTTAATGAAATCCAAAAGGAGAATTGTTCCGCTCCTTCTTGTCTCTCCCAGACTACTCGTCGTAATCGACCCAGACCCTCACTTATTTTCTCAGGCGTCCGAACGTGCCATCAGAATCTAATGGACAGGAGACAGAAAGACGACGTGGACTAACGTGGACTGAGCTGAACAGCTGAGCGATGATCAGTGTGGAGCGCCGCATCAACCATTTGGAGGACGACGTCTAATTTGTCTTATTTCAGGTTCTACGCGCGTCCTTACGATAACTTTCCGTGCGACTGCCGTACATTCCTTAACAAGTTGAACTGCCAAAACATTCGATGCCACCCTCAAACTCTTCCATGTGACCCTCGTCGCTCCATAAGTCGTGGCTGGCAATGGCGGGCGACTTTGGTCTTGCAGTTGCCACACGCCCGAGACCTGTCCAACTTGTGGCACTTTCTTCTGGAATGCTGTGCGGCGTGTAAGAACCAGACGGGAAGTCAATTGCACGCCGACCAAGAGTCTGAACCATTCATTCCCGTCTTCACCAAAGTCTCGTATGCATGCACACTCACAAGGCTTTGACTTGCTCCACATTGCTCATCAAAAATCACGGAAATGTAAGCTTTCTCCCAATTCAGCAGCAGAATCCCTGCATTGTCCTACATGTGTCTTGCAGGGTTTGTCGACGTAAAACTTGACAGCGCAAAGAAGTCTTGGTCTATATCCGATCACTTCCTCTTCCCCGAACTGAGGTGCTGTAACTGGTGGCATGCATTTCGTCGGTCGAGGGGGTTTTATATCCTAGCTAAGTTCTAACAGATGAACGCCCTTTTTCGGCTAGACAAACATTCCATTGCACTGCTCTGAGTTTATCACTGATACACTCAGAGCATGCAGTGTATACGACTTTGCCAACCGCCCCCCTTTGCGTTGTCAGAGCTGTCTTGCTCGTGTGATTACATACTGACATCTGCACGTCCGAGCTACTCGCCAGGCCAATCATTGAAGCTAGATTTATGAAGTGTACGTCTTCCTCCTGACAACTGACAAGTGGCTGCCAGAGCCACTATAACGTCCATTAACCGAGCTTCCAACTCGGCCGGTCTATTTCCCCGTCCTTTCTTTTTTTGGCTCTTGCGAAGCTCAAACGTTAGTGATACGCCACAGTTGCCCTCCAGCCAAGTACTAACGATAAATTTAATAAAGGCATTGTGATAACTCCTTGAGATTCTCAGGGGTTAATTTGAGTGCACGCACTCACGGCCTGTATTCAAAGACATTCGAGAACTAAATTTGCTTCTAGATCTACAAGTTCTCCTTTGTACGTTAACGTACGTGGCGTTTGCACGAAAGCCTTTTCAGAGTGTTGGCTACACGTGTTAATGGATGTGGTTCTTTCCCCCCAGACGGAGTACATGTTAAGCTCGAGCCTACCATCGATCAGCGCTCGACGATGGTTTTGGAAAGAGGGACTCGTTGGAATTGTTGGCCAAATCAACTTTTGGCTCGAATATCTGAGTCGATCAATTGATCTTAAAGCGGCCGGTGGTGTATATGGCCCCTGTTTGGCATGAACGGACCCGCATATCAGTTCGGTATTCAATTGAAGAGGTCACCATGCTATACAACGTGTATCAAGACTCCACTTGTGCCTTTATCACATGCAAGTCGTATGAACTGCTTGGCATTTGGTCGCGAGAACCCAGCGAGAGAGATCTGGAAGGAATTGGGCAAAAGGGGATGTCCTGCGATAAGTTCTGTGCGTGCAGGTAAGTACCGAATAGATGCCACAGGGGCTTTGCGCGACCCGATGAACCGGAGAACGAATTTTGTGCCACTCACTACCATACAGTTCGCTGCAGGTAAGTTCTGAGATAGCTGCGGCGGTTGCATCAATCATAGACGATGTCGACGTCAGAAAATCAGAGATTTAGCCGCTCTGGTATAACTTCGTGTTGGAGCCTGTACGTCCGGGTCCTCGTCGACGTCAACCACGGCTTGCGCTGTGAATCACAAGAACGGCCTTCGCTCTTGTCCACACCATTCCCCAGATTCCAATCTGAGAGAATCACTATCGATTCATCCAAATCCAGTGATCATGGCGGCCCCGACGCAAGATGCAGTGAAACGACAGTTGTCGGCCCCGGTGAGCACAGGGAAAACCTTCGTGTTCGTTGGGCGTCTTGATCTATTCCAGATCGAAGCATGTTTTTTGTTTTGTTTTTATTTTTATTCTCAATCGGGTCTTTGAACAATTGATCCGAGCTGTTGCAATTGATTGCACCTTTGAAAATTTTCCACTACGAAGGCCGCCCCCCCCGTTATCAGCATATGGAATTGAAAGCACGCATCGGGATTATAACGAGGGTCCTGCTGTGGACATCTTTCTGGGCCAAGATTTCGACGCATGACACACCAAATGATCCAATTCTTCCATGCCAAACAGCAGGCCACATATCCACCTTTACATGGTATGGTCCATGCTCTTCATCGTACACAGGTTCATGAGACGTATAGCATATAGGTAGACTTATACACTCGCCGCGATCCACTCGGACTCGGGGTCTCTGAGGCCTGAGGATTGCCTGAGGATCAAAATACCTTGCAGCGTTTCCATCTATCTATCAAATGAGGGTGTGCACGTGCGAAACTAAATGATATGATATCTATCCTAACCAGCCTATCATCGACCATCATTCTAGGTTCGTAGCCCTTTTTCCTTCCGTATATCGCGGAGAACATGTACGTCGTCTGTTGCATATCCATAAGTCGCGTTTAAGGGGGCGAAGCACGGTCAACTTGTAAGCATAGTACTGGCCTACTTGTGGCCGGCGGCGAACGTCCAGTGCATCACGGCAACACGTTTTCTTCCAATACAGTGGCCGATGCCACGCTCAGACCAAGTAACGTGGGTGCAACGCGGTTTGGTCTTGGGGCTATCAAGACCTTTGTCTGATTGACGCCGGTCCCGAGACTCTGGAGCCTACTTGCCTGCGGGTTTCTGCAAGGCGCAATCAGTTGGAGAGCCTCTACAGCCTGACCGGACCATACCCTCCAGTCGTAGCCCGCTGCATCATATCCGTTGAGAACTGCGCCTGCGTGAATCACGGACCGTGTTTTTGCTCACCATCGGCGGCGTCTACACTGTCCCCGAGCAAGCTGAGGACACGACCAATGTGATATCACATGCTATTTGGTTATCTAACATGGGGTGCTTATCGAAAGTTTAGCTGTAGTGCACTAGTGACGTCATGTATTTACAGCAACTTGTACACCTGCGGTTGTGGAGAACGGCTGGGTTTTGTTATATCGCACTTTCAAAACACTTGTCTAGCCGACTCCAGCACTCCTCTCACAATCACGGACAATCGACACCCTTCCAAATCGCATCCGCACAATCGAGCGATTCGAGCCACTCCGCCGCATGATACTTGGCTCTTCGATACGGCCACTGCTCCACCTCCAATGAACCATCCTTTGCCCTCGTCACTGTCCACACACCACCGTCGACACGTACGACACGCACGTTAGGGAACCCGTGCTCTACCACGTTCAGCACTGAGCGAATGGGCATGTTGGTTATCCCCATGTACCGTAGCATGGGGGGCATGCCGGCTCGGAGTTGCTAAAAGCAGTGTAAATTAGTTCTCACCCCGAATGACTGGGTAAGGAGCTCACGCTCATGAAAGGGACGAAGTCCTCTGGATTAGTAGGCGATAGGTCGAGTAGCAGTGCGCGGACGCTGCGTGGGATTAGCCACCCTGCGAGGGCAGGAGACAAGTCCCGAGGATATGTGATCGACAAGCTACGCAAATTAGCGAGGGCGGGTAGAACCCCCCACGCCGACGCGTCGAATCCAATTCGGCGGTGGTCAGTAGAGGGAACGAGGAGATGATATGTACCTAGGTGGGTGCGTTCTCGCAGAAATTCGGAGATAGCGGGACACAGTTCCCGGTCTGTAATGTGTCGATGCAGACTGGTGATTGTCAAAGAGAAGTGGCGGAGAAACGGGAGCGATGATCGGTGTTGCAGGAAAAGCGAAGACGGAGCACATTCGAGCGCTCCAGACAGCCTCAGTGATTCGAGCTGGTGACCATTGGTGAGGATCTCAGAGAAGGCCTGAGAATCCGTTGAGAAACAGCCATCGAACTCGAGTTGTGTGAGGTGGCGAACTGAGATAGCTTCTGTGGGAAAACGCCAGCGGGGATTGCTGATAGACAAGGAACGGAGAGAATCCCGACATTGTGCGAGGTACGCGTGGGTAGAGGCACTGCATCCACCTTCCGAGGTCATGGAGAAATGGGTCAGGTGTTTGAACACGGGTATTTCAATGTCGCTAGAGAGGTCCGCAACTCTAGAAGATGATTGAGTAGTGACAACTTGACCACCGGAAGCAGAACGTACACGATGGATAGGTGTTGGAGCCTTGGGTTGTGCGAGTGTACATTTCGTAGCATCCGTGTAATCAAGTCTTTGCTTCCCGAACAATGCACTTTTCGAAGGTTCACCAATTTAGGGAGTGCATTCATCAACATGCCTGCAATCCATTCAACAAGGCCCTTTGTAAACGGAGAACACCCACGCACCAACTTGGAAAGCTAGTGGCTGCATAGTATCATACGATGCGGCGTACACGCTCAGACTTTTCACTTGATTAGCGAAGTGAGAATCGACTAATATCCGTGTGAGGATGTCTGCGCTTCGCTGATAGTGCCACGCATCTACGCCTTGATCGGTGTATTCTCCGTGTGCGATTCGAGGGTGGTGCTCTACTTTACCGGGCTCCACTGCAGCGGTCAGATGAAGGTCTATCTCACGAAAGAGAAGCTGGCTTGCGATCCTGGAGAGTGCATTGGGGACTAGAAGCAATGATTTTAGGTCTCGCTTGGGGAGGAAGAGCGCGATCTCTCTCCACACTTCAACAGAGAAGCCTGGTGGGCAATCGGGTGCTCTGAGAAGCTGGGCGGACGATGAAAACTGTTCCTTCCCCGCGTGAAAGAACACGCACCATTTCCGAGCGTAGGTGTTGTGATTGAATAAGTTCTTTGACATCCTGGTTTTCGGGATCCACGGTGAGCACCGAATGTAAGTCTGTGGGTAAAGGTAGGTGACATGTACTGGATCATACAGGGTTCACGTACCTTGCTGAGCAGATGTACGGTAACCAGCTGCGAGTCTTACTTTGGCCCGCAGTAAAAGAGCCTTCGCGATATCTGTGGATGGCAGGTTCGGAACTTGTAGGAGGGACTGTACAGCATTCTCCATGGCCGTACGACAGCTTTGCGGGGAAAAGCACCGGGCATAAGAAGACATGTTCAAAGCACGATGTTTTATCACGTACCCATGGGCTGGAAAGTGTTGCAGAGCATGCAAGAGTACATCTGCTCTCTGGCTATCACTCAGGTTAACCGTCACGTTTTGAATGCAAGCGTCCAAGATACGGGAATTGAAGATACTCATGACTACAGCGAATGAGTCGAGGGAGAAGAGCAAAAGAGTTTAGAGCATACAGGCGCGATGCACGGTGAATGGTATTGAAGGGGTTGAGTGCGGCCTTTAAGGGATGCAACCTTGGTTACTCTTCTCATAGTAGCTAAAGTGACCTGTGAGTACTTGAGTCCAGAACCACGGGCGGCATGAAATAATACAAATACGAGAACGACTCCCGCGGCGTTGATCCAGAGGCTGATCTGCTAGTGGTTGATTTGGCCGTCCAGTTCGGCTCGTATATTCTGCACCTACCACATTCTAGGGGAACTGAATTTAGTGACTGCCGCGTCTGCGACTGCGACCTTCGAAGCTTCAACATACGTCGTGGGTCAGTCTGGCGAGTAGTGTATCACAGATTACACTAATATTATGCTTGACAGGTTTCAACGGCTGTTGCGAGCCCTGACAGGCCTGATTGCCAACGACCAACACGTGCCTCAGATATGTGCCCCGTTTGAGGGAAAATTTTGGAACATTCGGCTTGCAACAAGCGAAAGAGGGAACGCCGCGCGCGCTTTGGTTCTCCAGAACTGGAAGTTGACCAGTAGGAAGCAGGTAGTGTGGAGGTAACGCTTGCAATACTTTCTGGTGGGATCGTGATGAATTCTACAAGACTCACTCTTCGTTGAGCCGTTTAGTAACAGCAGTACGCTCCAATTAATTTTCAAGCACCATCCATTCAACTCCATTCACTGATTCACTGATTGGAACTTGATACCAGGCGTGAGATTGGTCAGGAACAAAAGACGTGACCTAATAGCACTCGTGTGACGTGCCTGTTCAATGTTGGCTGCCACATATCGGTTTTGCCAGTTCCCGTCCCAGATAGCTCTGCCGTTTGGGCTTTCTCAAGTTGGTGTGCCGTAGCTTTACTTACAGGTGAATTTGTGAAGAACTCCGTGTCTCCAACCTCAAACGTACTCCCACAGATCAAAGGTATTGCCAACTTCCGTTGAACTTACCTCGAATGGACTTACACGTGTGTTATTGTCTATTGGCCAAAGAGAGGTGAAGATATAATTTCAAGGTCGCTGCACCATTGGACATTTGGCAACGTTCATGGATCGATTTGGCATCGGCGGCTATGCGAAGAGTGGAGCTCACAAGCAGAAATACATGGTCATCAAAATGACTCGTCGTCGGTTTATCGGGGCATCAGGGCTGACGGGTGATGAACGAAATTTATTCGAGGCCTACCGGGTTAAAAACGAGATCTAATATGCTGTGAACGGTTCTGTCTCAACACGAAGCCTAGCTGTTACCCGTGATAGGATGTCGCGCACCCTGTTACGTCGAGGGGTAATGCCAAACTTAATACCGTTTCTCCGCATTGAAAACATACAAGGACACCACAGATCCGTTCCAGCCGGGGGTCTCCAGGCCACCGGCGATTTCGAGGTGAGACTTGGCGTCTTCCAAAGTCCCGTTTACTGCGAGCTGGTGAGTTCAGCTTCATGTCGACACTTGGGAACACCCGATGGCTTCGTGTCGGTGGCGTCGTCGCCCATCTGTTCTTGTATTAGGGGATCATTCATTATACGCCCACTT
>MU121243.1:5902-21609 GCA_014904835.1 Paxillus ammoniavirescens
ATGGCAAACTTGTTGTCGTAGGGTGTGACCGGTATGTCACCACAGTCGACGAGCTTCAGGCCAGACAAGAACGGGTTGACCTCAAGAGGAACGTTGTAGCCTCCATATAACGTCAAGCGGCGTGACCCCGCACGAATCCCGGCGGGCCCGAACCGTGCACCCGGGCGATACGAAGTGCCAGTATCCTATTTTAGAGATGGTGAACATCTCGGACCCGATGTACGAGGTGGATGCGTGGACACTTACGAACGGAGCGCCAATGAACGCAATATCAAATGCGGTATCTCTGTCCTTACCGAGGCATTGCACCCACGGCAACCTTGCAAACGTTGTGATGCCAGAAAATATGGAATCAGCAGTCACTGTGTCCACTTAGATTAAGAGACGGGTCCCATGATATGAGACGTATATTGCACACCTTCGTTGTCACCGGGGTAGAGCGCCTGGTAGGGGTACTTGACGTAGCCAAGAGGTATCTGGCCTGAATGATCATCATCATGAGCAGAGCCGACGAGAGCAAACACTAGAGCGACAAGAGCAGAAAAACGGGATTTCATCTTTGAGCAGACAATCTGGGTGATAGATGAGTGGCACTCCAAGGACTTTGGGGTTCTGCTAAAAAGCTTTCGTCGCGGGAAAAGAATCCTATCTCATCCTATCTCATCCTACCTCATGACCATAAAATGGCGACATAGGCACCTCATATATACGCGCTGTCTCAGATAAGATGACACCTGGAGCGTCGTTTTCAGCCTCGAGGCCAGGAGTGGAGGAAATTGGGCTCGGCAGGGAGATAAACTGCAGGCAAATGTCTTATCAGCTTGAATGAAATTGTCACGTCCTGTCATTTTTTTTCACAAGGAGTCATCCATAATTTGCCAGCATCAGCCACGATGCAAGCCTCATTTTTCCGAACAATCCCTAGTTTATAGACTGGACACTTTGGATCGTACGATGCAGGCCCGAAGAGTCCGCTAATTCGGGACCGGCTCAGGGTTATAAGCACGAGCGATCTAAACGCGAGGACCTTCACTTCAATCCCTGCCTGTGAGCAACATGGATGAAAACTCACCACTTTTAACAGAGGCGCAACGCACCCTTCAACAAATAAGCGATTACCACTCTTCTTCGCCAATCCTAGATGTACCCGAAGTGGCAAGAGTGAGCCAACGCATTGGCGCAAGGCTATTAACTTCTTTGGTCGTCGATTCAATTCCTGGTACGGGCATTTTTTTCCCTCCAGGTTTTCATGGTCGTGCTAAATACTATCCACGACGAATCTCAGTCATTTTGTCATATATTCTGCAAAACTCGATACAGGCAGTCTCCATCCTCGTAACTGGGCGCTTGGGTCCCGAAGAGCTTTCTGCCACTGCATTTTCGATGATGCTTGCATTCGTAACTGGCTAGTACACCGATCCTTTGAATTGTGCTTGTATGATCCCATGATGTTGTCTGTAGGCTGGTGCATCGCTCTCGGCGGGGGATCGGCGCTTGACACCCTTGGATCGCAAGCCTTCACAGGAGGTAGCCACGCGACCGATCTGTCCATTCACTTCCAGCGATGCGTAGTGCTCCTATGGATCCTCTTTATTCCCGTAGCCTTTCTGTGGGCGTTCATAGAACCCGTCCTCTTGGCTATAGGAGAGCCAGCACGTCTTTGTAAGGATGTACAAAGCATCATGCGAATACTCATCTTTGGAGCTCCGGGTTATATCGCCTTTGAGTCTCTCAAGAGGTACTTGCAGTGCCAAGGTAAGGTTATGGATGGCTTACCAGAGCAGCGGCTCTCTAACACTGTTATAGGCATTATGCGAGCATCCACTCTGGTCTTGATCATAGTTTCGCCGATTAACCTTGCTCTAAACGTGGTCTTGGTCCACTTTACGAACCTTCGAATGCTCGGATGTCCCGTTGCTTTGTCAATCACCTACTGGCTTGCATTCTGTCTCTTGATCATCGTGGCATCCCTATCTCCAGCACACAAGGCAAATGCGACATGGGGAGGTCTGCAGCCCAGAGCTGTCCTCAACCCCAAGAGCTGCCTCGGATTTCTTGTCCTGGCACTGCCTGGGATCGTAATGATCGGAACAGAATGGTACGAGCATTCTTTCTCGAATATCTCGCTTCAAGTGTATTGACGATCCGACAGGGCAGCATTTGAGATTGTTGCACTTGCGGCAGGACGCTTGGGGGAGCTTTCGTTGGCGGCACAGTCTGTCATCATGACCACAGATCAAAGTATTACCCGATTTCTATGTCTGCGGTCCCTGGCTGACCGCATTTGTTCCAAGTCATCGCAACGATACCATTCGGATTTGGTAGGTCTCGTGCATGGATTAGGACGGATCCACTGGACTGACTTGGATCTAGGCGTCGTTGCCTCCAATCGCGTAGGGAATCTCCTTGGTGCGAGGTCTGCCATCGGCGCCTGTACCGCAGCGCACGCAAGTGCACTTGCCAGCGTATTGGTCGGATTCACGATCATGCTTATCCTGCTGGCCGCCAGAAATGTAAGCCCGCCGTGACCCTGAGTTCCAAACAGCTTTGAAACGTGGCTTCAGAGCTTCGGTTATATATACAGCGATGATGAGGATGTCGTGCGCCTCGTGAGTGAAGTCATGCCGCTCGTGGCTTCCTTCCAGGTAAGTCTTGCTACGGTCATTGAAATGATTATTGTTCAGCCACATGTAGATCGCGGACGGGTTAGCGAACGCATGTGGTGGCGTCCTTCGTGGTCAGGGTATGTGTTGAAGCGCTGTCAGCATTATCTGTCAGCTGAACGGGTATGCAATCAGGCCGTCAGCACCTTGGCGCAATCTGCAATATGATAGCATATTACGTTCTGGCGCTACCAATCGGAATCACCCTTGCTTTCAGGAATAAATTGGGACTACAAGGACTTTGGATAGGTATGTCCTAAGCTCTAAGTGGAAGGGCCTTGATCAACAAGCCCGTTAAAGGCCAGGTCATCGGACTTTTCACTGTCGGCATTGCTGAATACTTCGTTGTTTGGCTCGGCACCGATTGGGATAAAGAGGTTCTGAAAGGGATTATCAGGAATGCAGAAGAAGCGAAGAGAAGGGCGTTACTGGAGCATCGTCAACATCAAAACGAAGACGGACTCACCAACTAGACTATCAACTGAACGAACGCTAGATGCGAAACCGTCAGATAGGACTGCAAGGTAGAAGGAATTAGTGTGGATATCGCAGGTAGGACCACAATAGTTTTGGGCGTGGATGCCTTGTGCCACTAATCCTAGATTTCGCTGTATACTTTTTCTTCAATGATCAACACCCGTGTCGGAAACTATGACTTAAAGCCTGATTTCCGATGTCATTGTCATGTTCTTTGCAGCACAGAAATATCGGGGATATCATTGAAATCAACCCTCGCAAATAATATTATAGCTCATCTTTGACAGGAGGCTCCGATGACCCCTTCAAAAAGTCTGCTGTCCCGTCTACTATCGACCTAAAATATTTCGATAGCGGTTCATACTTGGTCCCTCCTGCCGTGCGAATTCTGTAATCAATCCGCCTAACGAGAACTCATAAGAAATACTCGCCTTCGTATAGAATGGGTACGCTGGACCCAGCAGGATACACGATCACCTTCGAGAACTTGCCATCCACCTTCGCAGGAAATCCAAGCGAAGCAGCGAATTTACCCTCAGGATCACTGTAGTGGCCAAAAGCGAGCTTCTTATGATAGTTATTCCCAAGGACCTGCCACAGCAACGGAAACTTTTTGTCTCTATTCAGGAGGATAACGCGAGGAAGGTCGCTATTCTGTATGTTATAACCGTCCCGTCAGATATATGTGAATTCCTGAGACCGAGTGTGCGGGAGGAGACCGACCTTGTCAAGCCATTGAGGTATGTCGCCCACTTTCGGTAGAACCTTGATCTTATTGGGCACAGAACGAGATGCCCATTTGATGAAATTCGACGATGTCCGTTCCCCGGTCTCATACTTCTGACCAGGGAGCTGGCCACCCCGAGGAAACACCTTGACAGTCGGGAACCCCTGTACTTCCTTGATGCCGCATAACATAAATCAGCACCCTAGTCCCCATGTCGCGCTCGGTACCGCTATCAAAGGGAAAGTGACGCACCTGTGATGCGCATAGTGGCTTGTTGAGTTCGGCGTCACAGTCAATGGCGTAGAAAGGGACGAGGGGGCTGAGGTTTCCAGCTGCCTTGGAATATTCTGGTGCCATCTGTTTACAGTGCTGGAGCCGGTCGAGTGGATTGAGTGCTGGGAACTGGGGCCTGCGTAATAACTAGACACTCACCCCACACCACGGCGCAACGAATGCGACTACGCTTGTGCGCTATGTACCATAGACGTGTTTCAGTGTGTCCTTAGAGAGGGCAAAGCGTAAACGCGTACGTTGCTTTTCATAACTCGTTTGAAGGTCTTTGGATCAAGCATCTTGACTTTCGTGTCCGGGGGGAAGATCGCTGCCGACACTAGCATTGGCATGACGAGGAGCAGGGCCGTTAGTGTGTGTAGTATCATTGTAGACGTTGTGCTTGTGAGACACGCAAAGAATAGATAATGCTGATGGATATAATTTCTGTCCAAGGGCAATCCAAGCCGGGAGTGGACCAAGGAGTACTTGCTAGTGTCGTGGAAGACAGCGTGACGATGACGTGGCAACTTAAGCGTAACCAATAACCCCTGATTCTAAAAACTTGGTCTCAGCCATATATTAGATACTGCCAACAAACGCTAGACTGGTAGGCTGGGTATGTCATGAATACTCATGCAAGCACACATCCAAACGATTCAAGGGGGGAACATGAGCACGAAAACGTCTACAAAGTTGAAGAAGTACGTAGGTGCAGTCGATTTGGCCCAGAACGTCCACGCGGGCCATCACACGCGCCTCCTCCCTGCTTACCGTCCACCTATCCTCCTGCTATGTACGTTTACCAACCACCGATGGCTTTTCGCCTCGAAACAGGCTTCGAGCGCTTCCGCTTCTTACCCTCCGAGAAGGCGTTGGCAATTTTAAGGTCTCGTCCGAGGATGTCGTCCTTCTTTACCTCATAGATGCGCACTATCCAGTTTTCTGAAGTGAACGCCTCATCTGCAGAAGAATTGTGAGACACAGCACCTCTACGTCTGAAACCCACACTGCACTCACCAAGGTAGTCCAGCGTAGGCCCTTTCGCAGGCACCTGCTGCCCACGTACCCGGTCCATAGGCTGTTGGCCCCCAAACAATTCCGCAAATCGGTAATACGACATCTTATACATCAAACTCTCCCTCATCGTCGGAGAAGCCTGATCATCGACACGGTACTCGCCCTTGTTGAAGTAGTTGGGTTCCTGGATCTCATCGGGCCATACACCCTGTGCGATGCGAACCATCCAGAGGAATTTGTTCAGATCGTCCCCGGAGTAACCAATGAGACCACCAAAGATGATTAGCACGTAGCTGACGTCGTGTTTGCGAAGGATGGGGTAGGCAACCTCTTCCGGTGAGGACATGGCCTTGCCGACGGTGGCGATATGGGCTGTTCAAAGACATTAGCTAGGTATCCTAAAGCCATAGGACGGCTTCGCTTACTGTTGTTCCAGGTGTTGTTGTCAACCAATGTCGGACGATCAGCCATACCAGCGATTTGGTACCCGTAATCCCACCAGCTCATCACGACAGCATCTTCTGCTGTATTCTGCCTCAGCCAGTAGTATGCTTCTCTGAAATCATCAATGATGTGCTGACTTCCGTCAGGGCTAGTTGAGGCCAGTACAACGGAAGGTGACGAGTAGGCGTTCGAGGTAACCCAGGTGCAGTGCAGGACAAAGAACAGAAGCAGCCCAATGGTGTTCATAATGACAGCAAAGCGTGTGTCGAGACCGAAGATACCCTTGGTAGACTTCGAGGTGGAGGCAGTCTCAGACGCCTGAGCGGCGGCTGCAGCAGAGGAAGCAACGCCGGAGACGAGGTCGCCGAGAACGCCTCCTGGTGCGGCTGGAGCCTCTTTCTCTTTGATCTTCTTTGCCTTTTTGGAAGCGGCAACGGTAGATGGGGCGGCAGTCGTAGAAGTCCCATTGGAAGCGCCCGTAGTACCCGCTGGCGCAGACGACTCCTCATCATCAGGCTCGTTGGGGTCCAGGTACGTATCAAGAAGAGACGACATTGCAACCGCGGAGGCCACACAGACGACAGGGGTAAGCGTCAACATAAGGCGGACCATAACCCCAGCGAAGTAGCTTGCCATTACAGCATAGATGATCACAAAGATGTGCTCGTCACGAAAAGCACGGAAGCACATCACCACACCAGCTGGGAACAAGAAGATGAGGAAATGGAGATCCATGAAGAACGATGGCCATGCTGTAGGCTGGTGCTCGGAGACTGAGGCGATGATGGGAATATACCTGCATTAAACATGTGAGATGGTAGGTGCTTAGAACAAGAGAGCAATGCACAAACTTCTTGGCGTAGCCAGTGTCCCACAACGAATAGAAACGGCCGGTCCAGGGAGCGATCCATCCCTTGTACGTGAGCGCGACGATAGCAAAGAAGCCAATGACACCAGTAGATACGACAGCTGCAACCAAGAGTCCCTGGAACTGCTTTGAAGAGACGTGAGAACGGACAAGCTGTGCAAATGCAACGATCTGGAGAAGTCCGAATACGCCTGTGAGAGTAAGATGAATGAAAATTCGTTGATACATGGAAGATGAGCGTTCACCTAAAGCGGCCATGTGTTCACTTGTCCGAACAGGCTGGAAGCCAACGAACGGAACTTGCATACTTGCGAGTGTACCAATGGCATACCACGTAGAGTACGCGACGTACAACCGACTGGAGAATCGACCCATGAGAAGAAGTACAAGTGCATGCAGAGGAATCATGTTGGTGATGAACACGTAGCCTCCTATGATGGTCCCGTGTTAGCCGTGAGGGTTTGAAGCATTATTATGACACGGTACAAACCCCATGCAGCAACCATGTAGAAGTAGAAGACGGCAGCTATGGTCCCGAAGAACGCACTACCCTGCTTCAGTGCTTTGATCCAGCAGTAGAACGTGAACATGAGGAGGAAGATAGCAATAGCTTCATTGTCATAGGAACCCGCGACGGAACGCGAGATGTAACCGGGCACGATGCCGATGAAGGCTGCAGCCAGGAGACCAGCACTCTCATCCTTCAATTCCTTGGTGAACCTGCACATCCGCATCAAGAAATCACGTTGGCCAACAAACTAGGTCAAATACGTACATATAGGTCGCCCATGCAGTTAGGGCGCTGAATCCGGGTGCAAGGAGGACGCAAATGTTGCGGATGTCTACAGGAAGATGCAACGCGTGGAGCAAGTTGTATATCACACCACTTGTGGCCATAAGACCGGGGTAGATGGTACCACCGACAACACGACCGAGAGGGTACCATGCTGTGGGATCAAACCAGTTCCAAAATTCCTGGAGGAGTTAATTGAGTGACTTTAAACAGGATGTGGAGTCAACGAGCTCACATAGAAGCCTTTTGATGCAAGGACTCTTGTTGCACGGCTGTGACACGTTAATATTCATTTTATTTCGCGAAGCTGTCCGACTGCTGCGCTTACTAGTTGAACCATGGATCGCTGAAAACGGGAAGGCGGCATGAGCAACAACCGGGGCACTTGGGTTTAAGACATACAATTCGTGAATGATACTTTCAAAGTTGACGACAGCAAATAGACGTGAAGCGATAGCAGCACCTGATATGAGACCAAGAGCTATAATGCGGAGAAGAGAAGCGGTATTTGTAACGATAGCTGGGGAGAGGTTTTCAGGGAGCGGGTAGGCAGTCGGCATGGCCGCTGTTAACAAACAGGGTCACGGTGAAGAAGTCGTCGACCAGAGACACTTAGAATAATATACCAAGACTTAAGCCGTGATGGACAATCCTAGTCAAGGTGTAAGTTGAGAAAGTAATCGAAGTCGACGACGTGTTCAGCACTATGCCGCCTATTAATAGATAGATTATGTAACACCCTTAGAATAGTGCCAGTGGTGGCCACATAAACCACAGAGTCTCCAAGTCGTTCACCGTGACTTCAACGACGAGTAGACGTCGAGACCCAAGAAGAAGAGTTCCAATCGACAGTGCAGGTAGGTATCTGTGTTCTCGCAGTGATTGTGTTTTCCATCAGAATCGGGACTTGTGAATGATATGCGATAGCACCCCCAAACGACTTCCATCAATCCCCTATGCCACACTTCCGAGGTTTAGTTAGATTCTAATCAGGGACTCGCCCCACTCTCAAGAGGACTCCCTACTGTGACCATGCTGTATATGTCTTGCCAATGCTTTTGCCACCTCCGGACCTGAACCGAGATCATACTACAACATCACTCTGCTGGAGTGCTCAGGCAGCTCACCAATACCGGCACGGTACACCATACGTATCTCGACCTCGCTTAGAGAAATGCGCTAGATCTCCTGGAGGCTATGACGAGCGAGCGATATCATAGGACGTCTTTAGCTCGCCTCCCTAAAATGCATCCCAACACGTGGACACTCCATGCCAAGTTACGACGTGCGGAAGCCTCGAGGCAAACCGCTCGTGCCCTCATCATGTATCTGCGCCGGCAAGCCATATAAGACGGCGTTGATTAACAATGTATCAGTCCACTCGCAACTGCTTTTCTTGCCCAGTACCCCTGCCAGGTCCTCTGTCACGATAATCAGCGACTTTAAAGTCCCCTTGCCTTTCACTTCCCTTACCCTTGATTCCCTCAAATACCCAGGATTTCTAACACGCTTCCCACTTGCACTAACACTCCGACCACTTGCACTAACACTCCGACCACTTTTATCTGTTGACAATGCTACCCATAACCGAGTTCCACTTGGCGTTTTGTGGTATAGCCACTGTTGCAGCAACCGTCGGCTACGCTTGTGCCCGACAAGCTGCCCTTACCCTCGCATCCCCCAAGGAGAACAAAGCGTGAGTCACCGCAAACCAGCCTCGCCAAATAGCAGTAACGTATAGCGGCCGACAGCGATGTCGAAGCTGGCCCGCTCGAAGAACGGTCGCTCAAACGAAAGCTCGATGACTCAGATGATGGCGAATCCGACGCAGAACAACAATCGCGGCCAATGAAAAGGAGTAAGACTCCACCCACTGACCAACGCGAAACCGACGAGGACGTAAGCACTTTTCGCATTGGGCATTGCTACATCACTTCGTATCCATTTGTTTATCGTGATTGATAATTCAGGAATGGGAGGTGATCGTGGCCCCACCCACGTACGAAGAAGCCGTTGCGCTCCCACAGCCAAATGAGCTCGTGCAGGACAGTAGCGCACCTCAAGAGGACAATTCTAGCCAGCGAGACACCACACCAATCCGGGAGGTAGGTCTACATTCCCGTTGGGCCGAACCTACCTAATATAACAACCGTTCTTGGAGAACACGCCTCCTATCGACATTACACCTTCATTGCACGCCGAACGACAAGTGGCCGAAGAGGAACCTTGCTCCACTCCTCAATCCTCACAGCCTAACCCATTACCCAATGGCCCTGAGGCCCTACCAGAACGTGCAACAATACCGTCCCCTGAGCCTACCGCTGCGATAACGCCCCGACCCGCCAACCCCTTCTCCTCATTCGCCAGTTCCAGTTCACCATTCGCTTCGTATTCCAGCTCCACCGGAGCTTCGCCCTTTGGGCTTGCTGGCCAGACCGTCAAGTCCACTCCCGCATGGAGGTGCGGCAAGGAAAATACCGGCGATGTATCCGCTGAGACTACTCCTGCGAATGCACTCGCGCCATCCCCAAACAATGCACTCTCCCCCGCGACGCCCGAACCATCATCTGCTCCCGTTCAAAATAAAAACGCTATCGAAGCTGGCAGTCGAACACAAGCCCCCACCCAGTCTTCCTCATGTAAGCCATTGCGACCGATGTGGGCCCATGAACCTACGTACTGATCTACTCCCTAGTTGTAACAGGCGAGGAGGACGAAACCGTCGTTGCTGAACTCAAGGGTGTTAAACTCTTTATCAAGCGCGGGCGCAAAGAGTTCACCGATGGTATGTACGGACACATCAAAATTCTCTCTCGATCCTCTGCCTTGTCCACCCCCCAAAACACAACCGATGAGGCCTCGCAAGAAAACACCAAACCCCGAACCCGTCTACGTAAGTCACCCCGCATCACAAACTTGTACTGCAGGCTCGTTAAACGTCGCCCCGCTCGCCATGCGGCATACTTCCCTTTCCTACTTTCTTCACGGGACAATACCTACCACGCGCAGTTTTCCGCCGTGATCCATTGGGACAGGTATCTATGAACGTTGGGCTGTGCCCGAGGGTGCGGTGTCACTTTGATGCGGCGGAGAACATCCTGCGTGTCATCCTCATGGAACAGGTCATGGACGGCAAGGAGTCAAAGGAGGATGTTGTCGTCTATGCCTTGAAGGTCGGTCAAACCATCTCCATGCTACCCATGCAGCGCTCTCACCCAAACCCTTCGGATACAGCCCGGGCGCTCCCAAAAACCAGAGTTCCAGTCCTTCGCAAAGACGCTGTGCGATAATGAAGAGCTCAAATCGAGGCCGGAGCCGGCGGCTGTGACAACCTCCACCGCCACCGATGCCGCAGCCTCATAATGCACCTCGTGCAGGTGGCATTTTTTACCTACCTCTTACGCCACCCCTTGCGCGGTCAGGGGTCAGGACGCAGGTCGTCCGATGATGTGATGGTGATTACGCATGCGGGGTATGGGGTATCAGGCGTTTTGAGGCACTTTGATGGATAAGAAGACGCACGGGGCCCGCGCAAGGAGTTGTACTTCGGGGCGCCTCGAGTTTACGCCCTCGAGTAACATAGGGTGGTCGCCGCGGAGGGTATGTGATAGTAATGACTGCGTATGATGTACATAGGGAGTATTGATACTATGGACGTACGATGCTTGATGTAATATGTATGCGATCCTCGGGACTTTAGATCGGTTTCCTACACGTTGCACGTCAGTAATCTATCAGAGCGCAAGTACGGCCCGAGCCCCGCAAGTCAAATATTGCTATTCATGTCCCTTGTTTCCTCGATGCTCTAGTTATAGCCCGCGGGTATGTATTGATCAGCCAATTGACTCGAAAGGCTGCCGCCGCGGGCCTGCAGAAGCCACATGCGCATGTGCACGAACTCGCAGCCAGTAATGCTTAGTATTCAGAACTTCCCCCCGGCACTGTCTATTGCAGGACCTGGTGCGATTCTTGTAAGGAGATGATATCTTGGAGAGAAAAAAGCATAACATACCTAAGTGAATGGACAATTCGAGAACTCTTGTTCGTTACCACTGTACTTCTTCAACCATTTATCAAGGAAGTCTATGAACTGTTGATGCCCGACTTCCGTGCGAGGCAGGTTCAGTCCAGGGGAGATTCTACTGTGTGCGAACAAACGCCAGAGCGGAAATAAAAGCCGCTTGATACCTCTTTGTAGGCCACTCGCCCAGTTTTGCCGGAGACAATGTTTTACCTCGGGGTGGTTGAAGAGGCGAGTGACACCGGCTTCCGTTGCAAGATTAGCATCTTTGTGTTGCGCGAGAGGGTACAAATTCCTCGCGTCCGACCACATTTTCAACACATCGGGCCAGCGCCTCGTGTGAGTGAACCGGCCAGACCCAGTGGGTTGAACAAACCCTCGAGTGTCCGCATCGCGCAATTCCTCCTTTGACAGTGGTCCTGCATAGGTAATAAAGAACAAGAACACGACATAGAGAAACGATTCCATGTCATCAAAATGTGTATGTTTCCTGCCGTGCAGAACGTTGAAGGACATGTAGGGAATTGTGCCCTTGGGTTTAGATGAATAAGAGACGGCACTCAAGCGCCTGAAATTACTCACCGTACGCAGTGCCTTTGGCGGGTTCGCTCCATCTGCTGGGATAGGCGAGGAAGACCTCACCACGTCATCATCATCATCATCATCATCATCATCATCATCATCATCATCATCATCATCATCATCTGAGAGGTCTTCATCACTTTGGGGTGTGACCACGTCTAGGGTGTGCTCCTCAGGTTCTTGAGGTATGGCCATGTCGAAGTCTATCAGGTAGCCCCTCTCCTCTCCAGGACGGCGTGCGAGTACGATGTTGTTCTCGCTTATATCCCGATGTAGAACGCCGATGGAAGTTAGATATTGATGGCCTGAAACGATGTTACATGTATCGAAATGGAGTGCGATGCCGAAACATACCTAGCACTGCACCTCGTACTCCCCTGACGAAGTCATGTACGCCCCAGAAATATTTCACCGGCCGCTTTAGCTCAGATAGGCTCACAGTCAGCACACGGTTTTCGACAGGGAATCCAGCAAGCTGGTCAGCTAGGAAAGCCCTGATGGCGCCAAGGGTCGTGCATGTCTCGTTCTTCCTCGATGCCTTGAAGCTCCTGAACGATGTTCAGTGTGTGAATACGCCATAGAACCCGAACGACGACCTACTCGAATGGTACAACAATGTTAGCATGGGGGTTGCTTTCCTTCGATTTGATCATCTCCGATTTAATTTCCTCCAATCTTTCCAGGATTTCATGCTGCTCTGTCTGGCGCTCCAGATCCTGCCAGGACATTTTCCAAGTCAGAAGTTTCGAGTCATCTTGAAGATCTACAACATAGAATACTGTCGTGCCTCGTCCGCGAATAGAGCTAGTGGTGACATTTTCCACCCATAATACCGTCGTACTCCGTCCGCACATACAGTTGGCGGTGAACGATATCCCAAAGGATTTGTAACCAACCACAGCCTCTGTGATAAACGCCACTCGATCCAGTGGGACATGGTTGTATTCGACTTCATTCGACGCGCTTTGTTGACCTTCTCTTGCGTCCTCACCTCCCCCAACCTTAGAATAGCTTCTCTTGAACGCTGAGGCCTGAGGGGGCGCTAGCGTTCGACCTTCAAAAAGACCGAAGGGAACCAGCGAGGCTAGCCCTGATTTCGACTCCGAATGCCCAGTGGCTTGACAGGCAGCATGCTCCATAGATACACAGACTCGGAGTGTGGATTATGACAGGGTATGAATGGTCGTCTGGAGAAGACTACGGTTGGGAGGGCTGTTGGTTTTCTCTTAGTGCGTGATCGTCACTTTATCAAGCTTACCAGTGAGTCAGGGTGATCTGTGCAACTTGAACTCACGTGAACTTGAAAGAGTCACTCCGTCCGGGATTTCAACTTGGTGACTGTCAACTTCAAGTTGAACATCTTGAGTCACCGTCATATGTTGGACTAGTTAGTTGACATGCTTGTAGACGTCAAAGTAATTATCCGAACTCCCAGACGATGATTATTACATACTCAGATTATTTTCTTTGTCCTGAATGTGCGCAACAGGCTGGAAGAAGTTTGAGCATCTGAAAGAGTCCGACTCCAGGACAAGTACTTCGATACCTGTAATCTCTAGTGATGTTGGGCCATAAATGCATCGTGCATCATGTCCGCACGTCTGGCACTGCCCCACCAGTAGAAAATTCCCGTCCGGTCCTGTCGATGTACCATCGCGAAGGATCGCGAAGTATTTGACACCCACTGGGTCGGATTGGCAAGCTTATAGTACTTCGTTATAATCCAGCGTATGAAATGATCAGCCAATTGACGGTTGACCTGATAGGTTGGGTCTTCGTAGTTCCCTGGAGCCGAACTCGAGTCCCACATCCCTGCCAGTGCAAGAATCCGGAAAGTTCGAAACTCTGTCCCGCAGTTTGTCCCTCCTGTGGATCCGTTTGACGTGTCCCGCTCGTCCTGCCCGTCCTGCACGTACGGACTTTGAAGTCCTCGGGTCGTTCCGCGCGACCAGTGCAAGTTCATCACCACGCCTGTCGCTTGGTGAGCATGTACACGCTCAAATCATAAATCAATAATGCCATTGACATCGACTACTGGGCACAAGAACTTGTCCACAGGCCGCGTCTTCTTAAGATCTTGGCCCCCATGTGGCAGTTCTCGCGTGACGGAATTCAAAAGCTGGTACGAGTGCGAGGCAAGAGTACATAACGTTTTAACATTGAAGCGCGACCGAATATAGTGTATTTTGGAATTTGTTGTGGTACAGATAAGTACTAGGCACCTGACACTTTCTATTGTAGAACCTGATGGGATTTTTGTGAGGACACGATATCTTGGAGAGAAATAATCATGACATACTCAAGTGAATGGACAATTCGAGAACTCTTGTTCGTTTCCACCATACTTTTTCAACCATTGATCAAGGATTCGTATGAAATCATCATGCGTGACTTCGGTGCGACGCAGGTGCAACCCAACAAACATTCTGCTCTCCGCGAACAATGTCCAGAGCGAGAGTAAAAGCACCCTGATGCCCTCGTGTAGACCACTCTCCCAGTTTTGCTGGAGACAATGTTTTAACTCGGCGCGTTCAAGGAGTTTCTCGCCAGCGTCCTCCGTGCCAAGACCGGCATCTTTCAATCGGGCAATCTCGGGCACATTGCCCTCGGCCCACTTTGCATACCTCGGGGGCCAACCCCTCGTGTGATTGAGCCGACCAGACCCAACGGGTTGGGAAAACCCTCGAGTTTCCGCAATCCTTAATTCCTCCCTCGACAGTGGTCCTGCATAGGTGAAAAAGAACAAGAGCACAACATAGAGAAACGACTCCATATCATCGAAATGAGTGTGTCTCCTGCCATGCAGGACGTTGAAGGACATGTAGGGAAGTGTACCCTTGGATTTAGATGAGTAGGAGACGGTACTCAAGCGACTGACAACACTCACGGTACGCGGGGCCTTGATCGGTTTCATTTCATCCGGGGGGAAGGACGAGGAAGACCTTGCCATGCCAGGATCATCACGGAGGTCCTTGCGTTTGGTTCTGACTGTGGCTTCGGTACGCTTCTCAGGCTCTTGAAGTATGGCCATGTCGAAATCTATCAGGTAGCCCCTCTCCTCTCCAGGACGCCGCGTGAGTATGATGTTGTTCTCGCTTATATCCCGATGTAGAACGCCGATGGAAGTTAGATATTGATGGCCTGAGACGACGTTACGTGCATCGAAATGGAGTGCGATGCCGAAACATACCTAGCACTGCTCCTCGTACTCCCCTGACAAAGTCATGTACGCCCCAGAAATATTTCACTGGCCGCTTTAACTCGGATAGGCTCGCACTCAGCACACGGTGTTCGACAGGAAATCCGGCCAACTGGTCGTCCAGGAAAGCCCTGATGGCGCCGAGGGTTGTGCATGTCTCGTTCTTCCTCGATGCCTTGAATTTCCTGGATGATGGTCAGCGCCCGATTGCACCACAGAATGCGAACGACGACGTACTTGAA
Organism: Paxillus ammoniavirescens; assembly: GCA_014904835.1. Classification (NCBI taxonomy): domain Eukaryota; kingdom Fungi; phylum Basidiomycota; class Agaricomycetes; order Boletales; family Paxillaceae; genus Paxillus; species Paxillus ammoniavirescens. The sequence continues at coordinate 21,209 of MU121243.1, forward strand.
TGGTACAACAAGGTTAGCATGTGGGTTGCTTTCCTTCCATTTGATCTTCTTCGATTTACTTTCCTCCAATCTTTCCAGGATTTCATGCTTCTCTGCCTGACGCTCCAGATCCTGCCAGGACATTGTCCAAGCTAGAAGCTTCGAGTCATCTTGAAGATCTCCAACATAGAATACTGTCGTGCCTCGTCCGCGAATAGAGCTAGCGGTGACATCTTCCACCCAGAGTACCGTCGGACTCCGTCCGCGCATACAGTTGGCGGTGAACGATAATCCAAAGGATTTGCAACCAACCGCAGCCTGAGTGATAAACGCCACTTGATCCAGTGGCACATGGTTATATTCGACTTCCTTCGACGCGCCTCGTTGGCCTTCTGTTGCATCCTGACCTTCCCCCACCTTAG
>MU121244.1:0-21593 GCA_014904835.1 Paxillus ammoniavirescens
TGTCGTTCTCATGAGGGATAGGTGTCGATGAGTGTCGACGAGGTGAGGATACCGAGCAGATGACATTTGGAAAGCTCCTGGGAAGAATGCCACGCGAGCATTTTTCTACATATGATGACATCATATGTAGACAAATGCTCGCGTGGCATCAGATCATGTGACTATCTATCCGGGTCCAATTGGTCGTTTCAAGGGGAGCGCGAGTCCACAACCACTAGCAAAACAATGCTAATGCACCTTGTATCTTGTTCCGCTAGTAACTCAATAATTAGCTGGCGAGTGCGCATTTACTCTAATGAGGTGTTATGCATGTTATGGTTAGATCATGCAGTCACTCTGATTTTTTGGTGCCGAGTGTTCGACTCTCGCCATGTGCATTTGTATTTACAGACCGTCACACTTAGCTGGCTTACTGCAACTTCCAAATCTGGTAGTCTCAAGCAATTGTGACAGAATTTACCTAATTCTCATGAATCCTGCAGAATTTTGCAGAAAGGTTTTTGCTGACCGACAGTCAATGCGAACACATAGGCATGCCCGGTGACCTGTGTCGTCGTTTCAGGTGTAGAATACGAGCCTCAGTGTTCAATTGAGTTGCAAGGCCTCGCTACTCGATGTGAGGAAAGGCAATGACATTACCAAGTCAGCTAGATGGACCACTTCCTCCTCTGATGACTCCATTAGCCTGGCCTCCATCCTGGGCACCATTCGCAGTAGCTCACAAAATACTGCATATTCCTTTCGTTCTCTGGCCCAAAAAGAGATCATAGCTCCAATCAAGCTACGGAAGAAACAGTCAAGAACATACATAGCTGTCACGATCCCCTCATTTTCATAGGCTTCTTCACCCATGAATAAAAGTCCATTGGTAATGAGCATTTGTACATTGCAGAAAGCATGTACTGCTCTCCCGAAGTGCCACCTATGATGGACCAAAGGATCCTGAGTCGTCCTGATATACAGAGTCACTGATGTTTTCGAATGGATTTCAGAATCTCACAGACAGTTTTTTCCTTGGTCCTAGTTGCAGAGCACTTGAAGGTGGTCGCTTCTGGCCTGTGGAAACGTCAGACACAGAGCCATCAACATGACTATGAATGTTCGGCATTTGGCAGTGAGCAGTGGGGATAAACAACACAGAGAAAATTTGAGGAGTGAGAATGCCAGTGCTGGCAGGATTCTTCAAGACACTTTTATATGTGGGAGGGGGTGTAGGTGCACCTATCCAATTAAAAGTTTCATTGAAACAGACGATGATGTGGAGGTAAGTACATTTGGTTGGCAAGGACACAGAGTACTTTCGGCCCGTCGCTGGTATAATGCTCAGAGGAAGTCGGCTGATTTACACAGTCAAACTTCAATGGGCTGTTTCGAAATTGGATGATTGCCATTGAGGCGACTTATCCTGAAAATGGAGTTGAAGTAGTCGGCAAGGGCAGCACCACTCCCAGTTAAATGGATCTGAAAGACCTACCTGGGCAAACATGCTGTTAGATTGGACGATTGCCCAGATACCCTGGATCGAGGCGACTTCTCCTGAAAGGCAGGTAAAGTGCATTTGGTCACCAAGGGCAGGGCCCTGTCGGTTGGATAATGCCCAGGGATTTGAAAGACCTATGTGGTCAGATATGCGATTGGAATTGGGTGATTGCCCAAATACTGAAACGAGCCTGAGAAGGGAGGTAAGCATGTTTGGTCAGCTAGGTAGTAGGTCCCCCCCCCAATCACTCCTCCTGAAAATGGAAGCAATGTATGTTTAATTGGCAAGGGCAGGGTCCTATTAGTGTCACTCGTGGTTGGATGATAGGGTCAAACATGCCATTGGAAATGGTCGCCCAAATGCTGAAACGAGGCGGCGTCTCTTGAAAAGGGAAGCAAGTACATTTGGTCAGCTAGGATAGGGTCCTCTGGATTGACTGGTAACCCAACCATGAGTACAGGTGGAACTGGTGCCAGGTTGGCAGGTCCAAAATGACTGGGATAAGTTTCTAGTGAATGATGTTTGAGCTTGTCAACATGGCCAAAATTGCCAATCAGTGAGCCGCGGTCATGATCTATTTGTCAAGTATTTGAAGTCAGGAAGGATAAATCAAGTAACCCTGCCAGTACCATCTTGAAAGGAACCTCTTAAGGGGACCATGACTTGGACAATATCCACCAGCTTTCACCCAGCATACATAGACCAGCCAAACGCAACAAGATGACCGTGCTGTAGGGAACCAGCGTTCTCTACACGTGTATCTCTACATGACAGCCCATACTGGCCTCCAGCTCGCTCGCGGGCCCTCGCCCACTCGCTTGCCCTCGCACCCTCCATATCACTCGTACTCTACCCCTGCCAGTAAGTGATATACCACTGTTCTCTCTTTCTCTTTCCTTCCCTTCTCTCAACCACTATGATGCACTACACTACAATACCCAACGGACTCAGTAGCATTACATAATTGTGTGACATGTCGGACAGTCTCGGGAATGCCCAGACTAGACTGTAAAGCCCTGTACTGAAGCACAAAAGGGGATGATCTATCTATCTACCTAACTTTCGACCTACATGCTATTCGACCGCTTTTCACGTATTTTACCGTTTGCTGTTGGGCGATAGTCCCAGAATTTGCTCCCTTGAACCCTTCTCCTACCCGCCGGTTGTGAACATCTGAGAGCTAAGCTCATATTGCACTTGCGAGCTCACCCATCAATAACTCGAGGACTCGTGCTCTCCACGGTGACTCGCCCTACCTCAAGCGACCTCACTTCACTCCTGGGTTTCGACCTGAAGGTCCCTTCTCGCATTACTTATTCTTCCTTTCCCTCATTCTTCACTTCCACTTGGTTGATCACCGAGAACCTTTCTTGTTCTGCTCGCGAGAAGGAGGAGATCTGTCTTTCTGCCTCTGTGCTCACAGCTTCCCTCAAGGGTCGAACTATTTGCGCCCTACTGCCTTCTATTGGCCTGGTCTTGGTACCTTCTTAGACTAGTTTAGCCGACCTCAGTGGTGTATCCTTTAACAGTGAGGATATGCAGGACATATGTCCACCCAAAAGGGTGGGTACTTCTTCTGGAAGTACGACAAAAAGAGCAGCATCAGAAAAACAATATCCTTGATTTTCCATGCTAAAGGTATTTGGTGGTGGTTTGCTGAGGTGATGCTTGAAAGTGGGACAGCACATATATAGGCTTTGGAAAGCACGGAGTTACATAATACATCAGAGTTGACAACCTGAGATAACACAATGATGACATTCTAGATATGAGCATTCAGATGGTTGAACACATGCAGGCAGGCTGATAACATGGGGAAGGTTTTGGGGTCGGCAAAGAAACCCCCAACTGCCATGCCTCATAGCATCCCACATGGATACCATCCCCTTGGTCCTACTTAGCCTGTTATTGTCGAGCCAATCACAAACCATGTTCGTGATGGTCACCACTTCCTTATGCTTGGTAGATGGCAGTGGGAACCTCCTCCCCACACTGAGGCAGTCATGTAGAGCCATCACTATCTGTGAAGTGAAAATTTAGAAATATATACTGTAGAAGATGAAAATGCTTTATATCCATGCGGTGGTGGACACCGCCGCATGTGATTTGGCAAAGTACAGGGGAGCCGACAATTGCATCCCATCAGGAGTGACAACATCTTGTATAAGTGAAAACCACCCAGGACATCCTGGGTCAAAAAGTGCTTGGTGCAAGAGGTCAAAGAAGATGGTATGGCCAAACAATTTGGTTGGGAGCTAGTGCCCATGAATTCCCTACCCATACCAATAGTTGTGAGGGACATACCTCATCCTCTGCTAGTGGTGCATGACCAGGTACCCAATGGAATATGTTGTAGCTACGTGAATTGTCCCAGACAAGGGCCTTGGCAAGCTGCTCCTTAAAATTGGTCAGCATCTCTTCAGGCAGCGGTATTATGCCGACATGCTCGAAGGTTGAATAGACTAGCCATTGGGCATTTGACCAGGCACGAGCTTGATACGTGGTGGTGACCAGGCAGAGCTGTGGAGTCACAATAATTTTGGACAAAGTAATCTTAGAAATAACATTTACCTGTCACCGGATAGCATTCATGAAGGATTAATCATTGACATCCGTGTTCACAGTAATTTCTTCGAAGTTGTCTTTGCTGAATGTCACTCCCTTAGATATCTGGACTGTCACTGTGACTGAACAAGTGATGATTAGAAGGACCATTTGATAAAGATGAGTACATACCATGGTCAAGAGCCCACCCAGGGTCCACCATGCTGTGATGGTCAAATGCCATACAGAGCAACTCAACACAAAGGTTTGTGGAGGAATCTCAACCACATGGGTTAGAAGAGAAGTATTTCCAGAACAGGCCACACATGTCAAGGATGATGTTTGACCACATGGTGGCACCCGCTGCTTTGAGGTTATTGATGAAAGCAATTTGTACACTGGGGTGGTGTTCTATAGTCGAATATAATGTAAATTTGTTGGTCATGTGGGGGATGATTGTAGAGTGGTCGAAGGATGCTTCTAGATGATGTACGGCGGCAGAGGACATAGATGACTCGCCATTGCTGTTGTCCATATACACATCCATTGTGTTTTCTGAGGTAGACTGAACATTGCTTAGTGTGTTGAACCACACAAGAGCCGGGGAGAGATGTTCATATGAGTCATTGATTGTGTTATCTTGCATCTGATTTAACACGTGCTGGAATTCCCCATCAAAGTTTTCATTTTCAATGACAAAGAGAGTAGGTGATGAGTTGATTGTGGATTCTGGGATGTATACAGCAGGGAGCATGGCGTGAGGGAGAGCTGTAGCCTACACCAGCTGAGGTGGAGGGCATGATTACATAAGACAGCCTTCAAGCACTTGCGGTAAATGTCATGTGCCCCAGTGTGGCAAAGTGTGATGTGAACAGAGAAAATACATAGGAAACTGACAAGGTATGATCAAGGAAAAAGGAAAACCAGTAAGTTATCACATAGATGCTTCCCTACATTTCGCTTGTCCTCAAATTTTGGGTTGCACACCTGTAGGGATGTAGTTAATTTTTTATGTGTATTGTAGATACTAAGTACATTAATTTTCATTTGAACTCTCCGGTGTCTGGCCTGCTGGCCAATAGCGGTCATCCTCCCTCAGGCTCCGCTGTCAAACCACCAATGCCCAAGTGCTCACAAAAGGTTCACACTGCCATCGAGAACCTTGGGCCTTGAGTAAAAAAAAAAAAATTAGACAAGGGGAACAGAATGAGACTACTAAAGCTACTCACATGGATGAACACTGAGCACAGTTCTGGCCCTAATCATTGATCATCAGTGGCTGTGCTCTGATTAAAGGTGATGTAGGTTTGCAACACGATCACGCCGATTCATGGCTGCTTATCACAAAGGTTTAAACAGAAAACAAGCTGCTTGGGCCATGAAGAAGTATTGTGGCCACCAAATCCTTCCTGGAACGATAATGGAGGACCTTGACAAGGCAAAGGTGACATAGACTAATTGTTGGAAAAATGTATTTTACATTCCAATCGCTTGTAAGCCAATGAAAGGCCTCAAGACACAGCCAGCTTGTAACCACATTGGAACAATACCCAAAATTTATTGCAAGGGTGTTACAAGAGTGTTGTAAGACATTACATTTGCTCAAAATATGGACTCTATAGTCTCAAGATGGTCCAAAAATGGACTGTGATGTGTCAGTGGACCGTTGCCAGTCTCAATTTGGACCCATAACTGACAAAATGTGTCAGAACCATGTCTCAATATGGCAGCCTTGCAAGGGTGGTTTGGGGTTTTCACTGGAGGCATATGCCAATGTTATACGAGAAATCATTTTGAAATCATTGTTCAAACAGATTCTTTGTTTCCATCATGTTCTCACAAAAATAAATTTAAAATGTTCTAGACCCAGCCAGCCAATCAGGGGCCTGGATTCACCATGTTCTAGGTACAATGTTTTATGTAGGAAAATTATTAAAACATAGTCTCTGATCAACCTGTGTTCTCACAGTGTTTTGCCTAGGAACCTCGGTTTTTGGCCCCAGTGTTTCTGACAAGCCCTCAGGCTGACTTGGGCTCTGAGTCGGAAGCATGTTAAATATCATTATATTCATATATCGTATCGTATATAAGTCCTACAAGTAGAACACTCTATTATAATTTACCCTAGTTATTTTTGTTGTTGATACATACTGTTGCAGTTTGTTCAATACTGCTGGCTGGCCTGAGCCAGAGCTGCTCCTGGAACTGGCCTTTGCACCAATGACCATGTCTCGTCACACTCTGGTCACATCACATGACATTTACCACAAGTGCTTGAAGGCTATCTTATATGCAGGACATTATTGTCTTTTTCAGGCAAGTTGGCCACATGACTTTTTACACCCAAAAACACTTCTCATCTCACCTTGACTCTGTCTGCTCAATGCCTCACCAGAATTCGATGCAAATGGTACCATTCTACTCTGATGAGCCTAGAGAATCCATTCTGCCGCGTAGGAAACTGGCATTCCCTATGCCTGCAAGAGTCCTTCATCTGCGCATCCGCCATCATACTAATTCCTCTTAATGTCACAATCCATCCCCTCAACTCTCTATCCACAATCCATACAATCTGACACCCAACCCGCTCTCACCCACTCTCACCCATGCCCTGTTAGCCACGGAACCTGCTTTCACTTACAGGTCCAACGCTCTTCAACCATCTGGGTCCGTCCTTGTCCATTCCAATGTGTTGGTAAGTCTTAGCTGTGAGCCCCATTTGTCCATGTATGTAGCTTCTTTGCCTGTCAACAACCTTATGCTGTTATCCAACCTCAGGTCATTATCCTTTATGTTTTAACTTTGTTTGACACAGTTAAGGTCCAAGCATAAGTAAGAACAACAACAATGAACCTGCTACAACACTACCTGCCCTCTACTCTACTACTCACTATCTGCATGTTCACCACAGAACGGGCCTGGGTTACCTCTATCACTCAACCCGCCATCCTACAGACCAACGGACTCTCCCTTCCAGGGTTTAGCTCACCAGTGAATCCCTTTAGGATCAAACTTATTGCACCCTTCTTTTCATTCTTTCCTTTGTCCTGATCACTTAACACCTGGAAAGGACTTAGTTTCTTTCAACTGGAGCCCACCACAAGGGATTCCATCGAGCTGACAGGAATGACCCTTAGGTCTAATCCCCATCAGCTAGAGTTTGAAAATTTACTCTCCCAGCTTCACAACCTCAGCATCTCTGAGGACTCACAATTTTTCATCACCATCAATCCTGATATCGCTTATCTGCTTAACTCTCGGCCTGCATCACCTTCGGCTGAAGGTATTTTTAGAACACCTTCAGATTCTGCCTCTGGATTTTTGGACCCGGTTTCTCCCGCTGTTCCTTCCACTCCACAATATCCCCTTGATAGAACTACTGCTCCCTCTCCTTTTTCTTCACCTCTGACTCCCCTCCCATCTTCCACATCTTCTTCTCCATTGCCTTCTTTGACTTCACTCATCTGCCCACTTGATCCCTCTGTGTTACCCAATCTTTCACCAGGTTCAGCACAGCCACAACCTGACATTACCTTTCCCCACATACTGTCATCAAATGCTAATCTCTCACAGATACGTAACATGGCTGGCAATCCAGTACCCATGCCATTGCAGGGATCAAGGGATGTGCCTAAATTTGACGGCAAGTCCCCATTACATCTGCCTTGGTTCTTTGAGGATATAGAGATCCTTGGAGACACTGCCCAGATTGATGAGAAAGCCCAGATCAAAGTGGCTATCAGATATACTGACCTTGATGAAGCAGAAGTATGGCAGACACTCACAGCTGCATCCGGAACAGACTGGGACATCTTTGTTGTTGCAGTCAAGGATTTGTACCCTGGATGCAAAGGTGTTGACTGTTACTGTCACGCTGACCTTCAATATTTAGTACAGGACTATTGCACTAAGCCTATGTGCAGTCAGGATGAGCTTGGGGAGTACCGCAGAAGATTCTTGAAGATATCTGCACCCCTCATCACCAACAAAAAACTGGCAGAAACAGAGTGGGATGCATTCTTCTTGAACGGATTCACAAAGCCAATAGCAGATCGGGTGCAACACCGTCTTTCTATCATCCAAGCTGACTTCCACCCCAATGAGGCATACCCAATGGAGGACATCATGGAGGCTGCAAAGTTTCTTTTGACAGGTGCTGCTCTTTGTGAGCTTATGGCTAGTCCGGACGAGGGACGTGATTGCTTGCGCCAGCTTAGCTTGTCCGGTCCACCCCGCCAGCCTTCAGGGTCAGTGGTGAAACAGGAGTATTCCTTGCAGACCCAATGGGCTGCACCTAGACATCCTGGCTACGCCTTCTGTCGTGCGATGACGCACTATATTAGTGAGTGCAAGCATGTTTTAGCATACCTGAAGGCTGGTAAGATTGTTCGCAATGCGATGGGTCGTCTCTGCATGCCAGATGGCGGACCCATCCCATGGATCCCCGGATGCGACTGTATGAAAGAGTCTATTGACCACTTGACAGTGTCACAAGGATCTGTGGCTAATGCATTTACCAGGGATCCCCCTCCTCACATGACAGTGGGTGTCTTGACCATAGCATACCCTGAAGGGAAAGTTGAGCTCGAGATAGAACCACCTGCTTTTCTCAGCATGGTGGATGACTCAGGACACTCTCATCACCCGTATTCCACTGATCCTGAATTTCAGCCTTACTTCGCTAAAGTCTGGGCAAGCCATCAAGCTGACAGGAATGTGACAGAGAAGCTCCGTGCAAAGCAGGTCCGCTTTGACGGCATTGAGATTCCTCTTCGTCCATCTGTGCAGGGGAAGTCTCATGCGACTACTGTGGAGGACAAGATAGTCTCACCAGAGTTACAGGAAACACAGAAGAAAACCCCTGAGGTTCTGCAGCTACCTAGTAACCCGCCCTCAGCAGCAACCTCACCCCCTAGAGCTGTTCCTACTGCATCATATTCTTTGTCTGCATTGTCAAGCCCATTGCTGCTAATCCCTTGCCCCCAAATCAGTACAGATATTCCTTCGCCCTCAAGAATGAGACCACTCCAAAGCAGGTGCTCAAGCGGGTTCTAGAAGCGAGCATACCCGTTGTAGGGAACCAGTATTCCCTACACGTGTATCTCTACACAACAGCCCATATTGGCCTCCAGCTCGCTCGCAGGCCCTCACCCACTTGCTCACCCTCGCACCCTCTGTATCACTCGTACCCCTACCCCTGCCAGTAAGTGATATACCACTTCCCTCTCTTTCTCTTTCCTTTCCTTCATTCAACCACTATGATGTACTATGCTACAATACCCAACGGGCTCAGTAGCATTACATAATTGCGTGAGACGTCAGACAGTCTTGGGAATGCCCAGACTATAAAGCCCTGTACTTAAGCACAAAAGGGTATCATCTATCTAGCTATCTATCTTTCGACCTACATTCTATTTGACCACTTTTCACGTATCTCACTGTCTGCTGTTGGGCAATAGTCCCAGAATTTGATCCCTTGAACCCTTCTCCTACCTGCCGGCCATGAATGTTTGAGAGCTAAGCTCTTATTGCACTTGTGAGCTTGCCCATCAATAGCTCGAGGACTCGTGCTCTCCATGACGACTTGCCCTACCTCAAACCACTCTGCTTCACTCCCGGGTTTCGACCTAAAGGTCCCTTCTCGCATTACTTATCCTTTCTTTTCCTCATTCTTCACTTTCACTTGGTTGATCACCGAGAACCTTTCTTGTTCCACTCATGAGAAGGAGGAGATCTGTCTTTCTGCCTCTGTGCTCACAGCCTCCCTCAAGGGTCGAACTGTTCACACCCTACCCCCTTCTATTGGCCTGGTCTTAGTACCCTCTTAAACTAGTTTAGCTGACCTCAGCGCCAAAACACGAAGATGACCCAACCATGAGATGGATGGGACACAAATGAAGGGATGTGAACGAGGGGACAACAAGTCAAGGCAACAAGATGACTGGGGGAACCACGAGATGCAGGGATGACAACACTGGGAGCATGATGGAAAGGCAACAGGGGGACCACGAGACAACAGAGGACCAATGATGACAGGACTGGGGGGACCACGAGACCAGGGGAGATAAATGAAGGTACGACAACAAGATGATAAGACAACATGATCAAGGGGACAACAAGACAAAGGGACAACACTACAGGATAATGTGTCAATCATGCCAGAAAGTATCCATCACACCAGAAAAGTGTTGTATCACACCCAAAAAGCCCATGTCCGACCGACAGCAGTCCAACACTGCCCACCCATGCCCTACCAACCCAAAATGGATCTCTCATGCCTGAAAAACGCGCACCACTCAAGCATCCATCATGGCTGAAAAGCCCATTAACTGCATACACGACACCTCTATAACACCCAAAAAGCCATGCACAACCAACATGGCCTCCATGCACAATGCCTCCATGACACCTGAATGCGTCAAAATCCAGGACGCCCAAAAAGCCATGCCTGACCTTGAATATGGCCTGCCCTACTGCATGCACATGTCTCCATGACGCCTGAAATGTGTTTGTCACGTCCAAACAGTGTCTGTCAGGCCTCAAAGCCCACATCTACCACAAAATGCATCGAAACATGTTTGTCACCCAAAAAGTGTCCCTTGAGAAGCCGTACCCAACCTTCACACTGACAGTTGTTTTACTTACAGTGGCTCGCACGCCCAAGCCACCACCCAGCACAAGAGTGGTGACATGATGTGATTCTGTTTGTATCTTGCCTGCCACTCATCTCTCAGTCTGCTGCATTATTTGTCACATTATACTCCATACACCTTGTTTGAATACTCTTGTTTCTCGTCATTATTCTGCTGATATCCTATGATACCCCCATTTAATACTGCACTATAAGGCCAAATTCCAGAGGGACCAAGTTTATTTACATTATCAACCAAATAGGTTGGATTCTGCTGAATTGTGCAGAATTTGTGCAGAATCCTGCATGGGGGATTTTCCTGATGCTATGGATGTCAACACAGGTGACACCTTTCAGAGTTACCCTGACTCAGCCATGGCTTTCAATCTGCCTGAGGGACAGCAGCATGAGGAACGGGGGGTTGGATTTGATGGTCTGATGGAGGACCGCTTTTGAGAGTGCGGTCCAAACCTTTAGCAGAGGTCAGACATTCATGGATAAAGTGGATGCAGACCAGTTCAGCCACCTCAGGAAGGAAAATCCTTATTATCCTTTTACTTCTCAAAGTGAATGGAAATTTGCTTCGTGGCTGCTTCATTCAGGTCTAAGCATGTCAGCCATTGACGATTTTCTACCCTTGGGGTTGGTGAGTTACTTCACCCTATATCATCTATGTTCATCTATTTTCATGTACTGGCTCAGATGACCTGCGCAAGTGTGGGTCTCTGAGCAGGGGGCTTTGCCCCCCTTGGAGAGGCTGCACTCCTCTTAGTACAATAGAAAATATATTACTTTGGGGGCTTTGCCCCACTTTTTAGAATACAACAGAAAATATATTTCAGTGAGGTAGATGTAGAGTCCAATATAAATCCTACAAACAAAAGTTGAAAGCATATTAGTCCACTTGAAGAACTTCTGGACAGACAATGTTTTTAGTAATGGGCTGATCTAAGGTGTCCTGCCAGATTGCCTTAATGCAATGAACTGATGTGACTCAAGAGATTGCAACATATGACTGGCCATGAGTAAATACGGGGGAGTGAAGGTCAAGGCCAACATGCTTGATGGACTGTCCTTGAGATTTATTGATAGTCATAGAAAAGGCCAGGCAAAGAGGGAATTGGCGACACTTTAGCTCGAAATGTAGAGATGTATCAGAAGGAGTGAGAGTAATTTGAGGGATGAAAATTTGACTTCCAGCATGATCACCTCCAAGAAGATGTATTTCAATGACACATGTTGACATCTGGGTGACAACTCCCCGAGTACCATTGCAAACACCCTTGGCTGGGTCAATGTTGTAGAGAACCATAACAGGACAACCAATCTTCAACTTCGGCTTCATCAGTGGAAGACCTGACACATTGATAGAGTCAAGATACTCTGGAAGAAAATGACTGGCATCATCTTGCCCCTCACAGTCAACCATTGAATTTGAACTGTGGTGAACACGCTTATGGCCTGGAAAGGCTTGTAGAATGAGAGAATTAAGGTCATCCATATCATCATTGCGTGCAGATAGGATTGTGCGATTAAGAAAGTATTGATTGTCTTGTGGTTGGTTGATATCCTGATAAAGTGTGGAGATCAAGGATGCAACTGTATTTTCGGCAAATTTGAAATGGTCTGGAAGAATGACATTTCCATCACCATCAGTGTGTTGCCCATGATCAATTTCATGTTGCCATTATGTGAACTCCCTCTCAGCTTCATCCTGGCCAAGGCACATGTTTTGATGGAGATGAAAGATATTTGGAGCAATTAGGGTTGCCAAAGTTCAGTTCGAATCCAAGGTTTGAACCTGAACCTCCAAACTAAACCCCTAAGTTCAGGTTGAGTTCAGGTTGAGTTCAGCCCCTATCCTTTAGATTTGGGTTTCAGGTTTGGGACTAGGCAGGTACACCTGAACCTGGTTCAAACCTGTTCAAACCTCTCCAAACCTACTGCTAAATTACCTATGTAGGTAGTACTGATAACTTATTATATTTGTTTATATTTATTGTGTAGCAAAAATACTCAGTTTGCTGTGACTGCCCAGGCTTATTGTGATCCCATCAGTATGTCCAACAATGGAGCCAACTGTGTGCTCAATGCCAACAGAACACTCAAGGACACCTCTGAGATCACCTTTTACGAATCAGAAACAGATGAACAACCAATCAGCTCTGTGACCAAGAATAAATTGAAGCCTTCATATAAGTTTTCTTCAAATTGATCTACTAGTAGTAATCTTACTACATCGTCTCGGCAGCCATCAATCAACATTCTGACCTAGGAAATGCTCTGCTCAACTCAGGAGTAGTCCCAGCACAGCGAGTTGGTGGTAGCCATGTCAGAAGACTTGCCCGGAAGCTCACAACAGACAAGAATGCAGAAGCCTCAGGAAGCAAACTTCCCCCATCCAAGCGAGAGCACACCAACATGGTAACTGAGTCATCAATGTCCATGACCAAGCATCCAAGACTGTCCAACTTTGCACACAGCCACTGAATGGTTCTTTCTGATGATGATTGAATCACTCAAGATGCCAATCCTAATGTACCACAACCCAAAGGTGAGTATTATTTATCTATTTTATATTTACTACTTTACAAATGTTTTAGATGACACTGTAGAGCTAGATGACAACTGCGAGAATGAAGACAATGACCCAGGGGCAAAATACCAGGAGATATAGGAGGAGCGACAAATGAATGCCAAGGTACGTCTACCCAACACCTTCAAACATTGGACCCATCTGACGTCTCACTCACTTCCTTCCCTTCCCTTCCCTTTTCACCATCTCACACCATTTGTTGTTCACCCAAACAAATGGAGGCTTTGGAGTGGGAGGATAAACCTTGGACCTCCTTGTAACAATATATAAACCATTTTAACACAATTTCCAGAGGTCTAACAAATAGACTATTAAATTTAGGTTCAGGTTCAGTTCAGGCTATTGGGACAAGGTTCAGGTTCAGGTTCAGGCCAAGTGGCCACTGAACTGAACTGAACTGAACTTTGACAACCCTAGGAGCAATGTCTCGCCATAGTGCAGATGAACGAATGCATGCACCAACAATTTGAGCATGGCTGCCTTTGATGATTACAGGCAGAATTTGTGCAAAGTCTCCACCAAAGATGACTGTAATACCACCAAATGGGCCGTAAATATCACAGACATCACAAAGTGTGCAGTCAGCTGCCTTTGGTGCATAACAGTGCTGCATAGGAATCTTATCCCAAATGATTGCATCTGTAACTTCAATAAGCTGAGCGAGAAGAGTTCCCTTGCTAATGCCATGAGTTGAATTCTCAAAGAGTTGAAGGGGAATTTTAAAGCATAAGTGTGCGGTGCGACCACTAATGAACAACAGTGATGCTATCCCAGATGATGCAACACAAAGAACCACTTTTCCTTGTACACATAAGGCACAACACAAAGTGTTATAGAGGAATGTTTTTCCAGTACCACCAGGACCATGGACAAAGAATGTAATGTCAGCTTGGCACTGAACAGAGTCATAGATGGCATCATATGCATTATGTTATTCCACATTTAAGCAAGGGATACACTCTTCAGCTTGATCATAGTTGAGCTCCTCTGCAAGGAGGTGATTTCCAATGACCTGCTGCCAGTCATTCTCTGGCATAGGCATGCCATAGTCTGCCAAAGTTCTTAAGCTGGTAACAGCCAAGGATTGTTGGATCAAATATAGACCATAGTCATAGGCCTGAGCATCTGTGGGATCTTGTATGTGGCCTGATGTGCGCAGTGCATGCTTCAAGTTGTCACTGATGTTGTCTTTAAAGTGCTCTCAAAGGACCTGTGGCTCACTTGGAGTGCAATCACGGAGAATGGTGACAAAAAGGGCACGGAGTTGTCGACCACTTTGCATCTGAGTAGCTTCCGTGAGACATTGGATCCACTCTCCATCATCCTCCAGAAGTCCATGAGCAATACATGCTTCACGATATGAATTCAGCAAAGTGCCCTCAAATGTACACAGATCCTCAAAGGAGACTGCACCCTTGATAGTGGTAAGGAGAAGCCTCAAATAGAATCGCTCTCCAGAAGTGGGGTGTGCAAAACCATATGACCAATGGAGTGTCCTCTTTGGTGCCGTATCCAGGTACATTTGTTCACTTCACTTCCAAACATAATGCTGTGGAAAATCCTGATATGTGATGGTACGTGCAAAAGCATCCTCTGCATTGGCTTTAAAGTATCCCATCAGGGTAGAGTCCTGTTGTTCACCTTGAGTAACCAAATTGTGCATGTCAGGATTCTGTGCCTGATTCCAGGTAATCATATGCATTCATGGCAAATGGACTTGGAGATGTATTACAGCTGATTCCTCTGCATGCATGTGAAATTGCAAGATTCTCCAAAATGCCTCACAAAATGACACATAGTGACCATCAAGGTAGAGCTTGATTTCATCAGGATGCCTGCCAAACTGCATGGTTGTCCAGTCATGACCCTTGTAGAAATATTTGTATATGTCTTTGATACATCTCATGGAGACCGTACACTCGCAATTAATGTGGTAACGGTACTTCCAAATGAAATACTTGATGTATGTGACCACATTGCGATTGTCCATATAAGCGCCTCAGATGTTATACTTTCTGCCAGTATTGTGATGACGGCTAGTGGCATAGGAATCCACAGTCATGGTAGTCTCCTCACAGAAGTTTTTGGGAAATCCCTTGGAGCATTTTCCATCTATTATGCGTGTCCTCATGGCCAGGACCACAAGGACCATGCACCATAACTTGTGACACCAATGCAAACAGCTCTGGCTCTTCATCTGGATCTGGGAATTCACTACACAGAAGGCCATCCACATCTTCTGGAGTTCACAACTTTAACTCGGGTGCCAGAAAGATGATGAGATGCATGTGAGGAAATCCACACTTTTGAAATTCAATAGTGTAGACATTGGCAACTGCACGGCCCAAAACACCCTGAATATAGATATTCTCCAGTAATGCCTTGACCTTGAGATGGAAGACATGGTGTAGGGAACCAGGATTCCCTATGTTGGAATACAAACATAGACATACAGCTTAGGTAACCACGTACTTACCATTAGACACTTACTGTAGTACTA
Organism: Paxillus ammoniavirescens; assembly: GCA_014904835.1. Lineage (NCBI taxonomy): Eukaryota > Fungi > Basidiomycota > Agaricomycetes > Boletales > Paxillaceae > Paxillus > Paxillus ammoniavirescens. The sequence goes on from MU121244.1 coordinate 15,752, forward strand.
CCTTAGTGACTAACTACTAAGGTATACTACAGGTCTCTCATACATCCTATTAGCTTCTTACAGGTTATGAGTGCCGAAGCCTGTCAGTAACACCCAGTCCACTCAAACTTGAATTCCCTCTATGGCCGAAATTCCCGCAATTAGGATGGACGGACAGAATTGGTCAGTGTGGCGAGCAAATCTCGAATGGGCAGTTGACGAACTCAGAATCAGTGCTTACCTTAGCGGAACGACACCAAATCTGTACGATGAACAAGCCAACACACTTGCAAAGTGTGCGATTGCTACCACCATCCCAGATTCCTTATTCCTCCAAATTCACCACTTCAAGTCAGCTCACAAATGTTTCAAGGCTCTTCAAAATTTATTGGAGAAGGAATCTACAGATACTACAGAACGACTACACGAATTACGGAGCGACAAGTACAAATGGGTGGCAGCGCACTCAGTCGAGATGGCCAACAATGTTTGTGACAATGGTGTCAGCAACAGAACAGTCAGATCAAATGACGCACCACGGAACAACACACGCCGTCAGCACCAACAGGAAACGAAGGGCCAGGGAAGAGTCAAAAGGAGGAGAGGTGAAGGTGAAAAGGGTAGTAGGTTGACTGGGAGGACTGACGAGCAGGAAGCCGTGACAAGGGGACCAGGCATATGTGCCATGGACCAAATGGTTGACGGCATAAGCCTCATCAAGCCCACGAGCAGCCAGGGAGATGTACCTGGGACCCACGTTGACACCCCATCACTACCACCACCTCCCACTCTCAGCCTGCTAGTCGAGCAGACGGCACCCACGTCAAAACGACTGGCCGACCAACAAAGTTGAGATGGCCACATACCGAGGAACGGAACACATTGAACACGTGAAGATGGCGAGGGGAGCCAGGGGAGAGTAGAGTCAAGCAGTTGAGGGAGCAGGGCAGACGACGAAGACAGTGACGACGATGACATCCACCACGCCCACATTGTGCCCCAGAGACTCCACCAGACATGTCAGACAGCCAACCACGAGGCCGCTGACCCCTTGAACCCAAACACAACAGGTGCAGGGATGACGAAGCCAGCGGGCACGTCGTACGGACCACCATGCGAGTCAAACAATGTCGATGAAGGAGTCGAGTCAAAGATGGGGGAGAAGGCTGAGAGGGACGAGAGGGTGAGTGGGGATGTAGCCCCCAGCTCGAATGGCAAAAATGCCGTACCTGACTCAACCCCACCATCTCCCTACCACATCAAACCGCCCCCACATGAATGAAGTCCCCCGAGCACACCGCTCAAGGGGGAGAAGGGTGGTAAGCAATTGAGCGGCCACATAGACAAAATGGGCATGCACCTGGAAGCCCCATGACACGAGTTGAGGACCACGCCGCCTGAATGGATGCTATACGACCACAGGTCGAACGGAGAGGGCCAACGAATGGCCAAAGGCCACAGGCAGGCTGTGGGTGAGGAAGACGAGGTTTGGGAGAACAACGATGACGACCGGCACGTGTCATATGGAGTCAACAAACGGTGAAGTCGAAGGGGGGAGGCCAGAGATAAGGCCAAGGATGACGAGGGAGATTGGGAGGATGAAGGGGGGCTGAACGAGGGGGAGGAACAAGGAACGACCATGCAAGCACAATTGACGATGAACGCCGACAGACACGTCCCAACACCACCACCTCCAGCACATCCACCACCATCACCCACACACCCCGAATGACGAGACATCAATGTTGACACCACGAGGTCAAATAAAACGGCTGCACGACCCAGGCGGCGAAACGAGAGCACAAGGGTGCACACCCCCGAGCGTAGGGCTCGAGGGGGAGAGGAATGAGGCTACGAGCCTACACATCGAACCCAACAACATTGAAGTCGTCGAGACGGACAATGCAGATGTTGAGGGACACCACAACCATACCCAGCAACTGTCAAGACACCCTGTGGGCACGACAGATGGCGACAAGCCCCGTCCCAATGGGCCCACAGAGCCCCCTGACGAGGAGGAGGGAGAACAACAGTGAGTTGATGAGTTGAAGGTTGAGTTGATGATTGATGAAGTCAAATCGAATGAGTTGAGTTGAGTCAATGACCCCAAAGGCAAAGGGGACGAAGGGGACGAGAGAATCAAGTTGAGAGAAGTTGAGGGCGAGGCAGGGGACCAGAACGGCGAGGATAACAGCCAACCAGATGGCCGAACGAACGACACGGGCAGCACAGCGGGTAGCGCCAGCCGCAACTCATTTCAAGTCAAGACAAGGCTACTAGCTGATGATGAAGACAGTCAGCACCAAGATGGTAAGCCAAACACGTCAACAGACTCACCTAGGCCACCCATGCCATCCACCCACTCCATGCCACGACCCACTCACCTCACAAACCCACCATGTCGTCATGGACGACTCAAGCTGACACCTATGCCACGTCAGCCAGCCCGAGTGTACAGTATACGCACCAAGTCATACGGTCGAGTCAACGACCACCCAGCTCATTCGGATGCGACGGAAATGATACAGGGCTACTAAGGGAGCATCCCTAGAGCCACCAGACTGACTAACTACTAAGGTATACTACAAGTCTCTTATACATCCTATTAGCTTCTTACACCCTATGCACACAGCACTACACCACAGGCTCCCTTGTCATACCCACGAGATCACCATTCACCCACATCTACACCCTGGCTCTGTAGGGAACTGCTTAGTTAGGATTACATAAACAACCACTTGTTTGACAGTCTCAGGCATACCCAGACTATAAAGTCCTGTACATAGGCACAATGTGCATCTATCTACCCATCTCATATTTTGAACCCATTTTCAACTCTTTATCAACCCAAAATCATTATCCCCCCCTCATCCACTGTGTGAGATGTCCCTGAAGACTCCCCTGAGTACATCTTGTGCACCCGTACTCACCCAGAAGCTGCCCAAACTAGTGTAGGCCTGCATACCCTTCAGGTTCCTTGTCTTTCTACCTGGATTTGATCTGGGTGCATCACCAGAATTGTGGACCCACTTTCCCACTTCCTCTCTCTATTGCAGTCACTTCCTCTCTTCATTATTCATCTTCACCCAATTAACCATTGAGTCCCTTTTTGTTGTATCACTCGTGAGGAAGGGGAGACTTATCCTTCTGCTCTAGTGCCCACAGCTTCCCTCAAGGGTTGAACCATTCGCCCCCTAACACTCAGCTCACAGCCTAGTTATTCCTACCCAGACTAGTTCAGCTTACCTTAACAGGTCACCAAATCAGAACAATCTGCAGGAGTCTGTCCAGGTAACAGAGCTGCCAAAACTTCTGGCCATTGAGGATTGGTAGTCATTATAAGGAATAGATCAGAACCACTGAAATGACGACATAATGCCAAAGCATCTTGAAGATTCTGCATCATGAATCGACTGCTTCCAGTAAAGGATGATGGGAGAATAATGTGTTGACCCAAATCGTTTCCATCAACATCTGCATCCTCTGCAATTGCATCTGCAATCCCTCTATAAACATCTGCACGCAATTCATCCTGATTGAATTGGAGGAAATTGAGATGTGCTTGTTCAGCAGTTGCCCATGCATCTACTCTGATAAAAGCTCGCTGATTCACATCAATCCTCCACCATGTCTCCATACAATGATATCATGTGGTCCAGTGGGCTGATCACCATCTCCTGGTAATATTGCAGCAATCTCATTGGCCCCTGTCAGTAGGTTGTAGTGCCAGTGATCAGATTCTCTATCAAAATAGAGGCCAATTCTGAAATTCTGCTCAGCAGGTATTTCACATGACAATTCACATGCTTGAACGTAAACCTGAACTCCAGGATGGTGTCGATATAAGACATCCTGAATATTCACCATGGTTTGTTGATTCAAGTTCTGATTCAGCTACATCCTGGAGTTCAGGGCAACAGCTGGATCATATATATGCAACTATCCAAAGACAGGAGCATCATCTTCAGCAGGCAGCAATGAGCCCATGTGGTGATAAACCTCTCCATGCATCTTGTATACATATGGTCCACAATCATTGTTGACAGAGTTGTCAACCTGTCCACCCACAGACGTCATTGCAAGTGCATTGTTATACTGGCTTATATTTTGATGAAACTCCTTGGAGATATCATCTTGTGGGAAAAAGAGATTCCACAGTTCTCCAAGAACATTGTCCAAGTATGGTATTTTGATTTTTCCAGACTTGCAACATTTTCCATATGTGGGATTTATCTCTGATGAATGTGTATGCTGCTCGGCCCTCAAATGAAGTGCATGGCAAGAAGGACACTCATGAATCATGGATCCAAGATGATGCACAGGAATTTGAGTTTGATCAAAGGGCCACCAAGCAGCAGGAGTTGGTGGTGGTGCATTCTCTCTCCCAGCAGCTTCACACTCTCGACGACGCTGTTGTGCAAGTTGGCAGGGATTATCACCATTTACAGCAGGTGGTGCAGGTGGTGCAGCCTGTGCCAGTTGTTCAGCAGCCTCACGTTGACGTTGACGCTGCTGTCCACGTTGGCAGTTGTTCAGACCATCATCAGGTACTGGGAGTGGAAGATTAGGACCTGGATTGAGTGCTGGTGGAGCAGGTACTGCATTAGGTGGTGGTGAAAGGTTAGGTTCTGGATTACCCTGCTATGCAGCCTGTGCCAGTCATTCAGCAGCTTCACATTGGTGTCGACGCTGCTGTCCACATTGGTGGTTGTTTAGACCATCACCAGGTGGGGGTAGTACATTAGGTGGTGGGATTGGAAAGGGAAATGGTTGTGGTTGTTGTGGATGGTGGATAGGAGCAGCTGGCTGATCAGGAGGACAATCAGGAGGACTATCCAGTTGGCATTGATTATGCTCTTGCTGGTGTGCTGCACGTTGTGCATGCTGAGGTGAGGTAGGAGTTTCATTCACATTCCTAAATAATCATTTAAATTTATAATATCAACACACATACATATAAAATGTCACTTACATGATGGATGGACAGTAATGGTAAAGTAGAGAGAATTGCAATCAAAATTCACGTGTGGAGCAATACACTTGTTCAATAGTTGGCACTACTACCCCAGAAATTGGCATATGACAAAGTTAAGAATAGTGCCAGCACTATCCGAGAGATGTTCAAAAAGAACAGGATGGTGACTGTAAGACAGTCCTACTGATAGAACACCAGTAGTTCTGCCTTAGCACAAATGTGCCCTGCCACCCACCTCTCTACTCTGTAGCGTGGTCAGAGGTCCCAACCCAAAAGGGCTATAATCAACTGGTGAACAGCTGTAAGGCAGGCCAGGGAGGTAGGACTTGACTAATGAATGTCGACTCTCAAACTCCCAAAATTTGGAAGTGAGGGTGTAAACAAAACATGCTTCACCTTGTTCTACGGGATTTGCCTAATAACCAAACACACAGTACTGGGGCATGCAAAAAGGGAATGCAAACTTCCAAGAGAATAGCTACAAAGAAGTAGCAAGGGAAATCTAAATCTAAAATTAAACAAATAAACAACATATTAGTTCACTCACAAAGTTAATTTAAAGATGAAAAAAAAAAACACATTAATTCACTCACAAAATGCAATTTTACAGTAGAAATATCAATGAATGGTACATGCAACACATAAAACACTTACCTGATAGCTGACAGAGAAGCTATTGCAGTGATGTTGATGGAATGGCAAGTGAATTATGTCAGCATTGGCTCGAGCATTCAAAGCATGATAGACTTACTCACTGGGATCAGGAGATTGCCAAATTAGGCTAATAGAAGTGTAGTAGCCTGTAAAATCCACCTTGGCCTCACATAAACCTTATTAAATAAGCTTGTCATAGTACCATGATTACACCAAGCCATTTGGCTTGATTGT
>MU121245.1:0-12622 GCA_014904835.1 Paxillus ammoniavirescens
GTATGGGAAGTACTAATGTGTGGTATAAATTATAGGATTAGCATTTTGCATGCTGAGAAGTTATAAAGAAAATACATTCTACACTCCTAGTGTGTCTGGTTGCAGTGATACCGTGCTCTGGTACACAAGCATATAGGGTGGTGCTAGTGTATCATGACCATACATGAACATAGTTCTATGTATGTCACCGGTCCTACATGCATTGTCACTACTCAATATTGAAGACATCCATAAAGCCATCCTAGAATCCCTTTCCTCTGACCCAATCGCTTCAGCCCAAACCAAGGACACATTGGACTCCCGATGGACTGTCAATCCAGAAGGTTTCCTGACACTAGACAATCATATCTATGTCCCTGAAGCTAAGGACCTACATCTTCACATACTTCAATACAAGCACAACCATCCCCTGTCCGGACACTTCAGGCAGAATTGGACCCTTGAGTTGATTCATCGGGAATATACCTGACCAGGACTCAGGACATTTGTTAAGGACTATGTCAGTTCCTGTATCTCCTGTGACCAAGCCAAAACCCTGAGACACCAACCCTATGGGATGCTCAAGCAACTCTCCATTCCCAAGAAGCCATGGAATTCCATCTCTATGGATTTCATCAAGCAACTCCCTCCATCCAGCGGTTTTACTGCTATCCTGGTAGTCATTGATCGCCTTTTCAAGCAAGCCATATTCATCCCAACGCATGACACCATTGACTTTCCCAGACTCATGAAGATCTTTCTCCTCAACATGTTTTCCAAGCACAGAGTCCCTTCCAATATTATGTCTGATCGTGGTACTGAATTCATCTCCAACTTCTTTTGATCCCTCGGGAAAGCCCTAGATATCCGACTGCATTTCACGTTGGGCTACCACCCCAAAGGTGATAGACAAACAGAATGAGTGAATCAAACCCTCAAACAATACCTCCAAGTGTACTGCAATTACCAGCAGGACAACTGGTCTGAACTCCTGCCCTTGGCAGAATTTATGTACAACAAGACTCCTAGTGCTACTACTGGTGTATCCCCATTCTTCACCAATAAGGGTTACCACCCGAACATCTCTGTTTACCCCAAGAGGGACATGATATCAGCCCATGCTCAGGAATACGCTGTGGACTTACAGAAATTACATGAATTCCTTTGTACAGAAATAGCCCACGCTCAGAAACGCTATCAAGGACCTGCTGATGCTAGATGACTCCCTGCTCCCGATTGCAAGATAGAAGATCAAGTCTTCCTCAAAGCCAAGTACTTCAAATCTACCCGACTCTCTAAGAAGTTATCTGACAAAAACTTGGGTCCTTACCTGATTGTCACACAAGTCGGATCCCTTTCATTCACCCTCAGACTCCCAGACTCCATGTGTGCAGTCCATCTCATATATTGGCCACAGAACTAAGTCATGCATCTGAGTTAGTCTTGGGCTTCCACTCCACTTATCCGACGAAGCCTGGACCACTATCCACATTCTAAATCCAAAATGTTGAAGGTGCATTGGCACATATATCAGACTATGACTACATTGTGTTTATGGAGAAGGTGAGAAGAAGGTCGGACACCCTTATACTAAACTATTTCAATGTCTCCATCTGCATCCTTGTCTTCCTCATCTCTGTCCTTCCCCTTGTCATCCAAAATGTCCATATCCTCGTCCTCATCCACCACTCTCCCTTTCCCCTTGCCCTTCAGGTCAGCATTTGCCTTTCCCTTCCCTTTTGGGTTGGACTTCGCCTTCCCTGTTCCCTTCGGATTGACCTTCTTCAATCCCAACCCTTCACCAACCTTGTCAGATCCTCTAGCACCCAAACCCAAACCCAAACCTCCCTGCCTCACCGCCCTGTCCTGGAGGTATGCTCTGACAAGAGCCTGTGTCGCAATCCTAATTCCCCCAAGCTCATGGATTATCTCATGTCGGAATCCTGAAGCGACCGCCACCTCCACCTCATACTGATCAGTGAACACCATAATAGCCTCCACCAAAGCCCCGAGGGCATCCTCCCTTTTCTCCCCTACTTCATCAGCTCCTTTGTCACCCCTGATCCCATCCTCACTTCCCTTCTCCTGATAATCATGGCTCCCTTGCCTCTGATATTTCCATTCTTTCCCACCTTGGGGTGATGTGAGGTCAATAGTTGTTCTCTTCTTCTTTGGTTGCATCCCGGGTTCCCAACACATGATATGGGAGATCCTGCACTGAAAACAGGTACGGGATTTTTTGGAGCTCGGCGGGTCACACTTGATTTCTAGTTGGGTGCAGTTTGCACATGGACTTTTGGGCCCAGGCCACCAGGCCATGGACCTGCTGCCTGCCTGTGATGTGCCTGCCTTGTTTTCTTGTGGGAAAATGACCGACACCCCAAGCATTTTCTTTTTCTTGTCTGCCTCCACAGACTGCGACTTCTTCTTTTCTTCCTCAGCCCTCTTCCTCGCCTCTTCCTCAGCTTCCTCCTTTGCTCTTCTACGTGCTTCTTCCGCAGCCCACCTCTTTTTCTCCTCATCTTCAGCCTTCTTGACCTCGGCCTCCCAAATCCTGTTTTTAGCCTCTTGGTGATGCTGCTCCTCTTCGCACTGGAGCTCAGCAGGGTCAATTTTGTCTGATGAAGACATGGACATGATGATGTTGGTGAGAAGATGAAGATTATCCAATGAAGGTTTTCCATTTAAGAAGAATGTGTACTTTCGAAATTCAAAACTCTGCTATGGATTATTTCTCGTACCAAGACAAAACTCTAAAGGCCCTCAGGGTTTGGGTCTAAGAGGGGGATACTGTCACATCCTGTGACTTTCCTATTCAATTCAATCTAATCCCAATGCATCCCAATATATTCCGACAACTTCAGGTTATACTTAGATATTTTCTCCCTCTGTTTCCCATTTTCCATTTCCCGTTCCTGTTCCCAAGTCCTCAGACTCCCATTAGTAATCAAGTCCATCTTATATCTGTTTTCTGTCATGCTTCTTCTTTTCATCATCATTTGTCTATCATTGTTAACCTAACGTGCTTATTCGTCATTTGCACGTCTTGCATAGTAATCCTGACATCTCTTTCTTTTGTTGCATGTCAGGATTCCCGAAAACCTGTCACATCCCATGACTTCCCATTCAATCCAACCTAATCCCGACGCATCCTGATCTTCCCGACATCTCCCGACAACTTTGGATTACACTTATGCATTTCTTTTCTTTGATTTCCTGTTTCCCGATTCCTGTTCCCGTTCCCGAACCTTCAGATTTCGATTAGTAATTAAGACCACCTTATATCCGTTTCCTGTCATACTTCCCCTTTTCATCACTATTTGTCTATCATTGTTAAACTAACGTGCTTCTTCATCATTCGCACATCTTACATAGAAATTCTGACATCTTTCTTTCGTTGTTTTGTCGGGATTCCCGAAAGCCCTGACGCTAGTCTGTTTATATCTATCCAGACTTTCAGTATATAAACCCCATGTAACTCCCCTACGTTTCTCTAGTTTGAATATCAATAAGACTCCAATCCCAATATCCTCTATCCTTCTGAATCTCTCTCTTAAGTCTTGAGTTGAACTCAGGACTTCTAATCTCACCCCCTCTGTAAATCAAGAGACAAGGACTCACACAGGGATGCAACATATAAGTTGAAGCCACAGTCTCTTCCCCCTCAGACATTCTCCAGACTCCCATTCCCATTACCCAATAACCCAATCCTTTGGATTCACTTCAGAGCCTCGGGATTGAACCAGACTCTGACAATGTCCTTGCATCAGTCATACCACTTCTCTTTGAGATGTGGTATGGCCTCCTCTGTTAAGAACTTACTATGTATTTGTAGGCTACAACAAAATAGACACTTGATTAACAAGTCCACATGACAAAGTCAAGAACTTCAAAGTTGAAGCTGACAAGGTTACAAAATAAGTTGTGGCAAATGCAGTGGCAGGAAACTTGGTGGGAAATTTCACCAGAGTGGTTTTGAAACTTACTGTTTCTGTGTGGCTCCAACTGAACACACAAATTTGTGACTTGAGTTCTTCACCTCATACTGGTACCTCTGGTGTATACCTCACCTCAGTCAATGGTGTTGACTCAAGCAAAAAAATTGGGAAGCCCATCCAGGTTTGGTCGACAAGCCCACATGACAAAGCCAAGAAGATGTCAATGCTAAGAAGGTAACAAAGTCACAGAAGCAAGAACAACAAAAGTGAAACCACAACACTGTCATCAAAAAAGTTGCAAACTTTGAGGCAGAGCTACTCACCAGGTTATGAGTTGACAATGATACTGCTTGCTGACCACTGGGTCCTGGATTTGCGAAAATTCCAAGGAAGGCTGCAGATGTTGATGCTTCTGTTGTCTCTGCTCCTCATCAGCAAACCAATCATCAGCTGTCCAGGTTTGGACAGAATTGGACACAGTTCCAGCTCTCCCAGCTCTTCCAGCTCTTCCAGCAAGGTAACTAATTGGCTAGAGCTGGACAGTTGGCTCTCAGCTGGGTTCAGCTAGGTCCAGACTGTCCCAGACTGTCCCAGATCATCCAAGATATATGAAAGTAAACCAAAAGTATATTGAATTACCATTTATTCTTATCCAATCCTAATTCTATATTAATAATTTTACTAGCTCAGATGATCCGCACAAACATTGGTCTCTGAGCAAGGGGCTTTGCCCCTCTTAGTGAAATATAAAATATGTTACTTTGGGCTTTGCCCAAAAGGGAGTAAATTCAATACTGAAAATACAGTACTGAGGATTTGGGCTATACCCCAAAAATGTGATATTTTTTAGTTGTAAAAATATTATCAACTTTTCTAAACCCAGACATGTCATATGTATGTATGTATGTATTTAAAACATTATTATTTTCACACAGTTGTTCATATCCTGTGGATGATCCCACTATTCCCTATTCCACAATTTATACTTCCGATCCTTTTGAAAGAACAGGGAAATGGGAGTGGACAGGAGGCCCACAGAAAGATATGAGACTACACCATACAGGAATTCAGAAATATGGAAATACATCTCCTGTCTCATGTCTCCATTTCATCATTCTTCTGTCCCTGTCAGATATTCTCAAGCTGTCCTGAAAAGATGATAAGTAACAAAATACAGTGAGCTCTGGAATCCGATAACCCAGTGCGCAGCCATGGAAACCCAGAACTCAGAATTCATAGTTCCACCTGGAACCTGTCTGGAATCCTATTGGACTGTCATCGCATTATCTTGGACATGTCCCATTACTCCCAAGTTTTTAGGAGCATTTCCATTCCTATCCTACATTGCTCAAACTTCCCATTCCATGTTCCTATATGTATTCCTGATCTCCTGTCATACTTAGCAGGCACTTCTCTGCCCATTATATATATATCCTTTCTTTTCCTTTGGATTCCTTAGTCGCCCTTTGCCCTCCTTAGGTAGCAACTGAGGTGAGTTCCTTTATATCTATTTACTACTCCTAGCTAATTTCAAGTAGTCTGGGCAATCCCTGCTCTTCCATAGTTTTTGTCAATAAGCCTTGCATTTGTTCCCTTTTCCTACGTCTGCACCATATGATATACATTCCTTTCATTTTTATCATTTTATATTGTCACTTGTCATTTGAAATATACTACTCATTGGCTATTGTAGTCTTATATCATATGATACTGTTCGTATTTTGTTCCATAGATCTCAGGTTGTTCTATTCCTGAACTAAGCTAAGGTGAAATATATATTTCTGCATTGTACCTTATTTTATACTGATGCACTCTGATAGGCTGTGTTTATCATTATTAGATATTTACCAATATAGCTTCTTCTATTCCTGAACTGATATTTTATTTATCATTATTAGCTGTGCAAACCTCACTCTAATAGTCCACCCTATCACCCTCCTCCTGTCCTTGTCTCCCATCTCCCATCCTCCATTCCCTGTTTCCCATTCCTATCCCCTTTTCCATCCCCCTTATTGCCTGTCTCCCCATTTCCCTATCCTCAAGTACACCATTTTCTACCCTCTTATATCCCTGTTCCCTATTCTCCCATACCCCCTTCTCCTGTTCCTGTTTCTGCTGTTCCTCCTGTCCTCTGTCTTGCCCCTGTCATGGTGTTTTGTGCTTCCATATTCCTATATTCCTGTATTTCTGCATTGCCATATTTCTATATCCTATAACCTCATATCCTTCTGTGAGTCTCCTGTTCTCAGTCTCCCATTCTCCTATCCCTGTCCTTCTAAATCATTCTCATATCCACCCCTATTCCACATCACTACTACTATCCTACCCCCCATATCCATCATAGTACTCAAATGATGTCATAGGTACTATATATAATCTAATCAAAATCTAATCAAAATTGGTCCCCTCACTCACATAATTTAAAATTACAGATATATCTACTTTGACAACGGAGGCATAAAGATATGATAATAATTACACATACTCTAATTATTTGTGTTGAAGAGAAACCTATGTTTGCAGCCCCAGGAAAACAGTGTGAATGAACAGCCAATGAGATTTAAGAGTTGTGTTGTGTCAGTATTCACATGGTCTCAGCCAATGGGATTATAGAGTTGTGTTGACTGTTCTGTTTTCTTATGTTGGATAGATAAGGAGAATAATGAAAATGATTTATTATTATACATTAAGTATACTATTAATTCTAATTTTAATCCTAATGTAATATTTATTGTTATGCTATAGTATAGTTGGCATACCACCATGGTGTTAACCATACACCCTTATGCTTAACCATATAAATCGGACAACATGCAAGACTTTTGAACTCATATATCCATACTTATTATCACTAATCATAAGCTGTATATAACCCATGATTCACTGATTATACATTGAAATTCACAAGTCCCTACACTTGTATGTATATATATGCTACACTTTGGGTATACTTTTATATGATCACCTCCTCCCCCTCAAACAGCCCATGTGAGTGAAATCCGGCCTCATAAGCACATATCACATATTCTTATATCTTATGGTTAACAAGTATGGCGTAGGGAACTGGTGTTCCCTAGATTGAGGGAGGAGAGGGTGATGATGTGGGGGGTGGGGGGTGATATTGTGGGAGGGATGGGAGATGATGTGGTAATGTGGGATGATGTGGTAATGTGGGATGATGTGGTAATGTGGTGGATCATCACCCTTTTCCTGCATCATCCTGCATTACCACATCATCAACCCCCTCCCACTCCCCCCCACATCATCACCCCCTCCCACTCCTCCCCACATCATCACCCCCTTCCCACATCACCCTACATTACCACACCATCTGACCCACACCATAGCAAGGCCAGCCTGAGTATGGGCACCAAGGAAAAGTCAGGAGGGAACTCTGGAAAGTGAGTTAGAGGTGGGAAGGGTGCAGAGGTGGCAGAGGCTGATGTGGAGGAATCTGAGAGTGGACAACAAGTGAAAACAGATGATTGGAAGGGAAAGCAGAAGACTGTAGGCTGTAGGAGTGTGATACTTCATGAAAGTGGAGACAAAGGTCCTGAAAGAGAATCACTCCACTGGTGGACAGGCAACCAAGGAAAGCAAGCAGATTAGGAAAGAAACTGAAGTCAACAAGATGGAGGTGGATGGAAGAGGTCATGAGGGAGACAAAGGCACAAGAGGATGAGTGAAAGGGAAAAAGGTGTGAGACACCAAGGTGGTGTTCTCCAGCACCAAACGCAAGATGGACAGAAAAGGCAATGGTTCCTTGGAGTCCTCGCTTGAATGGTGCATCAATTTTCAACTCTAATCTCTCAGTGCTTGTTCATCCACTGACTCACAACTTCCTATATCTCAATTCATCTCAATGGATATTGTACGACTTTCAACCATATTTTACAGGCTGCCTTTGGAGAAAAAACACCAACCATTCAAATTGACTCTGTCAGAAAACCCCAAATCACCCTTGTAAGAACCTGTAATGGCTCTATAAGATAAAGAAAACCTGTAGAATACCTTAGTAGTTAGTCACTAAGGTAGACTACAGCAATGTGTCTGATGGTAAGTACATGATTAGGTGAATTGTGTACCTATGTTTGTATTCCAACCCTCCCCCTCAAATAGAGTATGGGAATCAAAAGGAATGAATCAATGAAAATAATCAAATAAATGTATACCTGATAGTATAGTCCAATAAATGAATGAATAAAGTCTTGAGTCCATGGGTGACTCACAGTGTCCATGATCTGTAGATATGTACAGTGTTGAAGTTCTATGCTCAAGTGATTACCTGATATGGTAATTCATGGCTGTAGGTGTAGGTGGGTGATGTCAACAGTGTTGGTGTCGACATACAGGCCTCGGTGCCCTTCGTCCTCAGGTTTGGTAGCCCTGGGATACTCTCCCTGCAGCTCTGTACCATTTCCGTCACATCCAATTGGCCGGGGAGGTCATTGATATGACCATATGACATGGTGTGTATACTGTATGCTCAGACTCTGCTGACTTTTGGAGGTGTTGACTTGAGTCGTCCTTGGTGATGTGGTGGGTTGGCGTTGGGACGGCATTTGTCGCCATCTTGTGTGCCCACAGGGTTTCTGGGTAAACTTGTCATCATCAACCTTGACATTTATCTCAACGTCTGTGGGTTCAACATATTGGCTCGTCTTGATATCCCTCTCCCCTCCGAGCCATATTCTCAGGGCTAGGCTGCCTGGTGAGTCCGTTTGACCCCCTGGGTTGTCCACAGTGTCTGCACATTGTTGTGCGGCCATTGTGTTTGACTTCACGGCACTGTTATCATCTCATCATTCGGGGTGTGATGGTGGTAATGGGGTTTGAGCTGGAGGTGGTGGTGTTGGGACATGTCTGTCAATGTTTATTGTTGATTTTGCCTGCACAGTCATTCCTTGTTCCTCCCCCTCATTTGGCCTTCCTTGATTCTCCCAACCTCCCTTGTCATCCTTGGTCTCATCTCTGGCCTCCCCCCTTCGACTTCGTCTTTTGTTGACTCTGTATAATGTCTCCTGTCTGTCATTTCTCTCCCCGACCTCGTCTTCCTCACCCACAACCTGTCTGTGGCCTATGGCCATTTGTTGGCCCTCTCTGCTCGACCTGTGGTTGTATGGTGTCCGTTTAGGCAGTGTGGTCTTCAACTTGTGTTGTGGGGCTTCCAGATGTGTGGTTGTCTCGTCAGGACACCTGCTCAATTGCTGACCTACTTCCCCCCCCTTGAGCAGCCTGTTCAGAGGTGGTGTGGTCGGCTTGTCTGGGTAGGGAGGTGGTGGGGTCAAGTCAGGTACATCATTCTTGCTGTTCGAGCTGGGGGCTACGTCCCCACTTGCCCTCTCACCCCTCTCACCTTTTTCCCCCTTTGGATTGAACATGGGCTAAATTATTGGATATAAACATTCTGTTATTGACAAGTGCCACAGTACATCAATAAGTGTATATGTTTCATTTTGATGCTTTAAATGAACTTATTATCAAAGTCAACAAGACAGTAAGATTACAAAGCAAAAGAGCAAGCAAAAATAAATCCCAATATCAAGGATTGAACTCTAAAACCTGGAAATCTCACCACACTGGAGGAAGCAAGCACTCTAACTAACTAAGCCATAAAACTAATGATATCATTTAACTGCAATGATATATAGCTAAGTTTTTCTCTAGAGTGAAAATTTTCCAAGTTCCTAGAGCCTCCACTACCTCCACTAGTACTACTAAACTAACACAACTTTGCATTGCTACTGATTATTATTATTATTATTTGGCTTGTCATCTTAAGGTTTACTTCAGAAAATGTTAATTGGTAGTGGTATAAATGTACAATAGTTGTTACACGGGGTGACTCCAAGGTGCTCAACCTAAGTAACAATTGACTTGTTCAAGTTACTATTGTTGTTCAATGATGAACTCTACTTGAGTTATCAAGAATAGTCAGCAATCATCAGGAGTGACTGGTACTCAGGGAGCAGAGGTATAGAGAAGCTGCTAGGATTGCAAGCATAGAATAAGCTAAAGTACAACTCTGTATAACTACAGGTATATATACTGTCTGTAGTTGTGCACAAACGAACTGGAGGGAATAAGGCTATTGGCCAGAATGTAATGGAAAGTGATGGAAGGCACAGCCTTCAAGGAATATGCTAGGTAGACTTGGAGGAGACTACTCAAAGAGGGAACTGGGTTGAATCAGTGAAAAGAATAAACCAGAATAAATGATAAATGATACAAAACATCAGGGAAAAAGACGGAACAGGTGAAAAAGATAGGGGGTAAACTATATATCGTAACAATAGTAACTGGAGACTTGAGCAAAATTTAGCTCAGAAGGAGGAATCAGTTATATTGCAAAACACTGAGCTCACTGGTACAATGTGTTGCACTAGTGAGCAGCCACTATAAACATATGTATACTGATTACATAATCATGTACTTACCTTTGTCTTACTGTAGTTCTTACTTAGTGACTAACTACTGAATATTTTACAGATTTGCAACGACAACTGCATACACTTGTTGGAATGCCACAAACCAATGCGCTGGTGGCAAAAGCCTCGTCAAGCCCATTAGCAGCCAGGGACACTTACCCAGGGCTTGAGTCAACACACCACAACCTCACCCCACATTCTCATCATCAAATCCACCACCCACCACTCCCTACCTGCCAGTCAAGCAGATGGCATCCACATTGAAATGACCGGTTAACCAATGACATCAAAACAGCCATGTACCACATGTCAATCAAGATGAGATGATGACAATAATGAGAGAAGCTAACAGGGAGTAGAGTCGAGGGATAGAGGGTGCAGGAAGGCAGTCAACAAAGACAGTGAGGACAACAATGTCCAACATGCCCATGTTGTGCCTCATGGACCCTAGTTGACATGTTAGATGGCCGCCAACAAGGCTACTGACACCTCAAACCCACATACGACATGCTCAGGGACAACAGAGCCAGCGGGCATGTCACATGAGCCATCAAATGAGGCTCTCTCTGCCCTTGTCTGCGTCTGGAACAAATGCCCCACTGAGGTAGTGGACAATGCCACTCCTTATGAGCTGTGGCATGGGTGGAATCCAGATATCTCTTATCTGAGGGTGTGGGATTGCACTGCCTATGTGCATTTGCAGAGGGACAAGCATTTTTTGCCACACTTCTCATTTCAAAAAGTGCATCTTCATTGGCTATCCACAGGGATACAAGGGCTGAAAGTTCTATAATCCCACCTCCAGGTGCATAGTCATCTCTGAGCATGCTGACTTTGATGAGCACTACTTTCTAGCCTCTGGGAAGCATCCCAACCACTCTGGTGCGCTTCCACCACCTCCTGTTCCACTTGCTAATGCCGGTTATCGCCCCCCTCATGTCTTTGATGATGGGGAACCTGATTTGTTGCAGGTGCCAGCTCGTTGGAGGGAGAATGGTCCACTAGCTATGTCTCTTGGGCCTGCTGTGCACCCAAGCGTCCCAGTCCAACTGGGGGATGAACCTGGTGTTTTGAATTAGGATCCTGTGCCTGCTCTGCCTCAGAATGTGATTCCTGATGTTCCACCTGCTCTACCTGCGCCTGCAGCTATCCCCCTCAGAGTCCTATTGGCATTGGTACCAGACTACCTGCCAGACATCAAAACCCTTCTAGGGAGTGGTGGAGACTCAGTCCAGCGCAGTTTGTTATAATATATAGCTACCCCCTATCTTATTCCCTTCCTTCTGTTTCCTTTTATAATATTCCCTTATCATTCTGTCACTTTCTATATTGTTCTAGACTGATCTGTGGTTGGCTCAACCCAACTTCCATCTTAGGTAGTCTTATCCAGTCCACCCAGCTTATTCCCTGAAGGCTGTGCCTTCTATCCCCTTCCATCACATTCTGGCCAATGGCCTTATCCCCTCTGCATGGTCTGTGCGTAACCACAGACACTATATATACCAGTAGTTGTACTCAGTTGTTCCACTATACTATATCTAAAAGCTAATAATTCAAAACTTTACCAAGGGAATTTATCTAATTGTGAACATTGGCATTTTTGGTAGTGATATTAGCATTTGTTGTATTGTGTTTAACTGTCAAAATTTCACACATTAGCATTTTGTATAGTCTATTAGCATTTGCTGTGTAGTATTTCATTACCAAAATTGCAGATATTAGCTTTTTGAAGTGCTATTAGCATTTGTTGTGTAGTGTTGTGTGGGAAAGGGCTTTTGGATTTAGTAAAATTTTGTTCCAAGTCCAAAGATACTCTTTATATTACACTTTCAACAAATTGTTCCTATAGTGTAGTGGTAAAAGCTGTATGTTAGTAGCTTAAGTTAAACTGCTAACCAGTCCATACTATGAGAAAAGCCATTGAAAAACAGACTGATAAAACTGGGTTTGAATCTGGATAATGCACAGATCCACCATGACACATGACCTGTAGCCAATGACAACTCACATCATTATCACATTTTAAAATTCTTAGAAAATGAAACAAATTGTAGATTAGACATTAAATGCTATCAATTGTTGATTATCATGCAATGCCAACATGGATGTGGACCACATTGTTAGCAGCATCCTTGACGTCTCTCTCCTTATTGCTATGGGTGCTCACAAAGAGCAGGACCCACCCAGCAGGGACAGAGCAGATTTTCTTCTGAAGGGAGGCTATCATTTTTCCATGCTGGACAGCCTTGTGGTTAGTACCAAAGTCAAATTTAAGCT
>MU121246.1:1551-11613 GCA_014904835.1 Paxillus ammoniavirescens
CTTTGATACATTGTTGTACTTCATGTCAATTTTCAGGGCCCAACAAACAGCATGACTTGGAGTACAATACAGCTTACTACTAGTATATGTAAGTGTAACAGGTTGGTTTCGAGAATAATACATGTTTAGTGATTTCTGATGGAAACTGCATCCATGCCTTAGTCAAGGGTCCATCATTCCTGAGCATCACACACATCCACAAGTTCGCCAATATTGAGTTTTCCAATCTCGTGAAGATTTGCGTTGGCCGAGGTCTATCTGAACATCCTTGGCCTTATGACCAAATGTGACTCTTCCAAGATACACCATGCAAAAATGAAGGTCTTGCAGGAGCAGTGGGCAGGAGCCAGGAGGTATGTAGTCCATACATGCTGGCTCTCCCTCTGGGGCTCACTCATTTCAGAAATAGTATCTTGACAGGCACAAAGCTAATTCTGGGCACTCATTTGGATGTTGATCCCAACTAGCACATTTATCCTTGTCTTTCCATGTGTTCTTAATTGTTCCTGATGTTGTGATGTAATTCGTCAAAACATTGTTTCCCCATGTGTGCTTGATTGTTCCTGATGATGTAATTCATGGAAGCATTGCTTTTCTGATATTAGGTTTGGTGTGAGTCATGCCTGAGCTGCCCAATGTTGCCCAGACTGTCCAAGATCACTGTCCAGGGTCACCCTGGAATTGATAACTCTGAGGTGTTTCTAGTCTGAAGACAGTCTGGAGTGGGACAGGGACTTTGGGCATCTAGCCAGTTAGGTACCTTGCTGGGAGAGCTGGGAGAGCTGGAGCTCTGTCAAGTTTAACAGAATCTAAGAATGAAGGCAGGAGTTGCCCAAAGCTATAGTACATTAGCTAGGAACAAAACCAAGTAAAAGTGAACTCACCTCAGCCGCTACCTCGATGGGTGAAATCAACTGAGGTGCTAATGAGTAGGGTGAAGATATATATACTATGGGCAGAGGTATACTCATATTATGTCATCTGTAATATTATGGGAATGAACCTGAAAGAAGTGTTTTAAGTATAATGATAAATGTTGGAAGTGTAAGTCAAAAGGTTAAGTGAATATAGAAATTATAAAGTCAAAGTACTTCTGAGTGTTCTGATATTTCTGATGTTTCTGAGTCCGGAGGGGTGTGGGAATATTTTGGAAGTGGTTCCGAAATGGTGGTTCTGATGCTGGAACCTTGGAACCATTGGAATGGTTTAACTCATTAAGGTTTAATACTGACACAGTTCTTTCCAGGCCTGACCCAGGCTGGACAGGTAAGGGTTAGTTTGCTGATGTGGTAAAGGAGTGGGATATAGGCCCTTGCCTCCTTCAATGTCTTGTGTTCAGGCATAGTGAAACATTGAGGTGGAGACAATCAAACTATGCTACAGCTGCAAAACAAACATGTTTAAGTTTGTTTGGTTGGGAGTTGAGTTACATCTGGGGTCCTGGCCATGTGACACTAAACTGTTCAACACAATTTTGCAACTTTCCATGAACTTCTGAAAACTGCTGTAGGTCCATCCACCTCTTACCTCCCATCTCCTTCCCTGCCCCTGCATGTACTGTACACAGCCCTAATTTTAGGAGAAGGGTGACTGACAGCCCCAGCACCTCTTCCTCACACGCAGACTATGGACTGGGGCCCTCGTTCCTCAGGCCCAGTGAGAAGTGGTTGTGATGGGGTAAAATGTGAATCAATATATTAGGATGTGATTAGATGAGGTGTCATGTGAATCAGTGTAGATGAATTTGCACGAGGAATGCATGGTTGCATGCTGAAAGTAACAAAGTCCTTCCTGGGTGTTATGTGGTCAGGACAAAGGAAAGAATGAAAAGAAGGGTGTGATAAGTTTGACCCTAAAGGGATTCACTGGTGAGCGGAACCCTGGAAGGGTGAGTCTGTTGGTCTGAAGTAGGGAGGGTTGAAACATAGAAGTAACCCGGGTTCGTCCCGTAGTGAGTGAGCGGATAGTGATTAGTGGAATAGAGGGTGGGTTGAGCTGCAGTGGGTTTGTTGTTGTTGTTCTTACTTATGCTTGGACCTTAAGTGTGTGGTGACAGAAGATAAGATTCAAAATGACTAAGTACGGACTTTTATGGTCTGGGCATACCCATGACTGCGTCAAACAAAGTCAAAACATAAAGGATAAGGATCCGAGCGGGTTGGGTAACAGTATAAGGTGGATGACGGACGAAGAAGCTACATACATGGAAAAGTGGGGCTCACGGCCAAGACTTACCAACACATTGGAATGGACAAGGATGGACAAGGATGGTTGAAGAGCGCTGAACCTGTAAATGAAAGTGGGTTCTGTGGCTAACAGGGCATGGGTGAGAGCAGGTGAGAGCGGGTTGGGCATCAGATTGTATGGATTGTGGATAGAGAGTCGAGGGAATGGATCATGACATTACAAGGAGTGAGTACGATGCTGGATGTGCAGACGAAGGACGCTTGCAGGCATAGGAAACATCAGTTCCCTACAACGCTGCATGCTGTTGCATCACTTAGTTGACATTTTCCATGCGCATACAACACATACACAAGTAGGTACAATACTACAACAAAACAATAGTTCTACTCGTTGTCTACAATACATGCAAAGGTACATGCTAGCCCTCTACTTATCTCTTCGCACTACTTAACATGTAATAGGTATATAAATTGTACCCCTATTTATCATATCAACACATTTTTATGATACATAGCTTGGGCACTTTGAACAGACCCTGTCCATGGGTCTGTGTTTGCAGCAAGCACAATTATGGGCGACCTCATGAGGTCTCTGAGGCCACTTTCTTTCAACATCTCAGCCAGGCAAATGGGGAACCTAAGAAGGAGAAGATACAGTCTCATAAGGCCCTCACCTTGCAGGATGCAACAAATCTCATGCTTCATTATGAAAGTCAGCCAGGTCCGAGTTCTCACATGGACAGAAGAGCACAAAGTCCAGCTAACAAAGGTTGAGCCCACTTGCAGTCTACTCCAGGGCCTTCAGGACGAAAATGAGCAAGAAGCAGTGATGAAAACGAACCCGGACCAGAGGTTTGTGATTTGTGTGCTAATACATTTGTTTTGCACTCGCTGATGTGAAGTAAAGACTCAGAGGTCCTTTCCACCTCCCTCCCCACCACACAATCCACCACCTTACAATCCACCACCTTATGATCCACCACCCCAAGACAATCCACCACCCCAAGACAATCCACCACCCCAAGACAATCCACCACTAGACAGAGACCCTACACCCCCACTTCCACCCCCCTCACCCCCACACAATCCAGCACCAGACAGAGAGCCTACACCTGATAGATGCTGTTTCCCACCTCCCGAAGAAGACAACAACCAAATAACAATGCACCAATTGCTTATAACCACAGACAGCCCCCCAAAATTGATCTCGAGGCCCTTGTGCAAATGGCCACCTTGCCAAAGCTATGTCAGGCCATGGACTTTGTCTCGCTCCTCAAGAATGCTTTGTTGCATGACCCTGTCATGGAGCTGAGTCCAGAGATGCTGGAGCAGCTAAGGAACCCACCACGAGCTCCCATGGACATTGAGAGTCCTGGCATTCAACACAGTGTCGCCTGTTACCTTTTGCTTGAGCATGCCTCACAGAAAGCATATGACAGTATCATGTGTTCAACTCACATGCACTTTCCAGCAGCTGAGGGCGTTGATGAGTGTCTCTCATTCAAAGCTGTGGAGTCATTCATTGTCAAATACACTGGTGTCGACTATGTTCTTCACGACATGTGCCCGGACTCGTGTGCTGTGTTCACCGGGCCCTTTGAGGACCTTGATAGCTGTCTGTCATGCAGCAAATTATGTTGGGACGAGGTCAAGCTCTGGCAAAGCAATGATCGGCACAAAGTTCCCAACAATCTTACTGGGCCCACAACTGCAGGTGAAGTATTGTGACCCTGACAGCGCTCACAATATGCATTGGCTGTATAACAAAACTCAAGTGATCCTCAAGGAGATCAGGTGAACTGGGACAATCCCTGGTATTGAAAATATTGCCATGGGATGGGACTATTTGGGTGTGGCACTTGACGGTGATATCAAACCTGATGATATTGTTCTCATGGCCTCTCTAGATGGTGCACAACTGTATGAGGATAAGGACTCAGATTGTTGGATATACATATTCATCCTAGTCAACCTCTCTCCAGACAAGCATTATCACAAGCTTCAAGTTCTCCTGGGCACATTCATACCAGGACCCAACAAGCTGAAGCACCTTGATTTGTTTCTCACCATCAGATTTCACCACATAGCAGCACTTCTGCATGAAGGGCTCAGTGTCTGGGATGCATCACTGAACATTGTCTCCCAGTCTGACATATACCTATTATTTCCTACCACTGATGGCCCTGGTCTCATATACTGGGATGGTATGGTCAGACATTGCATGAAGAACAGCTGTCGTGTCTACTGCAAAACCAAAAGCAGGTGAAAGACCCAACAATCTCATTACTATCCTGCCCTCCTGAAGCCTATCAACCGTGCCTGCATAGGAAGCAACCACAACAATATCAATGTCTTCTGCATTCCCCCAGCAGGCCCAATCCTATGCTGACAACCTTCTCAAGCTTATATCAGCGCCCAACCAACGCCAGTATGAACAATGCAGGCTTGAGACGGGTATTTCCAAGCCCCCACTAATTCCTGGTCTTTACCCCACTCGTTCCCTCGGTGTCCCTCTGTGCATGATGACTGATATAATGCATCTCGCCGGAAATCTTAGTGACCTCCTCATCTCAATATGGTGTGGTTTAATGCATTGTACACCTACTGACCATATAGTGACCTGGGAGTGGGCTGTTCTCTGGGACGACGACCTCTGGAAGGCTCACAGATGTTCTGTTGAAGATGCTGGGTCTGCCATCCCTGGATCGTTTGACACCAAACCACACAATACAATATCACTGAAAAGATCAATACCGACTATAAAACCTGGGAATTTCAATTGTACACCTTCAGTCTCATGCCAGCATTACTATACAATATACTTCCTGATTGTTATTGGATCAATTTCTGTGAGCTCGTGCATGGATTTCAACTCATGTGTCAACACAGCATTACGGCCAACGAGGTATGCAGTGCGTATATACTGCTCTGCAACTGGGAGCATGAATTTGAAGAGTTATATTATCAAAGATGTGAAGACCACCTACATTTCATTTGCCCTTGCGTCAACCAAGTCCTTCACCTCGCCCTGGAAACCCTTCAAAAGGGTCCCTCAATCTGTTACGCACAGTGGACGATGGAGTGCACAATTGGAAATATAAAATACGACATATGACAACACAAGAACTACCACAAGAACTTTGCACAGCAAGGCATCTGACATGCCAGAATAAATGCACTCCTCACTGTCCTTCCCACACTTGACGAGACTCAAAAAGACCTTAAAGCGAGATAGGTACTTCATCTTACCACCTGACAGGACCGCTCAAGCAATCTCCCAGTTCATGGGCCCTCACTATGTTGTCCCTCATATCAAAAGATGGGCACAACTTCTCTTACTGAATGGACAAATCGTGTGATCTGCATGGAGGGAAAGCCTGATACAGCCCAACAAACATCATGTCTCTCGAATGGTCAAGGTAGTATTTCTTGTCATTAAATGTGGCCTATTGTACTCTACTGATGTCTACCAAGTTCAAGCTTAACAATCAAGTTCATTTCGGAGAAGTTTTATACTTCACGTGTTTAGCCATGGAGGGCGAACTTCCTCGTCCCGACAAGGTTCCTGACAAGGTTGACCCAGACCACAACTGGGAATTTGTTGATGTTGCTCTCATCCGACTCTTTTCTGTTCCTGATCACGAGCTCCTCACTATATCCCACCATACTGTTCCCTCTTGTCTAGCCCTTCAAGATATCTGGGTCATCTCAATCAAGGACGTTCTCAGTGTTGTTGGAATGATCCCTCACATGCCTCAACTTCCCTCTGGAGTTACAGAAGCACATTTTTTCATATTGGAAAAACCTGGTCTAGATGTAAGTCGACTAGGGATACAACATGATGATGCAGAAGACAATGATGAGGACGAGGCTGGTAATGGTGCAGTAGAGTAGAATACGAAGTTTGAATGCAAAACCTGTGAATGATGTGCATGCAAAGCCTTCTAAGTATAAATACAATGGAGATGGGGCTGTGAAAGTGGAGACGGGGCTCTAGACACCATTCTCCTTGCCCTTAGGAATAGCCTTGACAAGGGCAGGAGTTGTCTTGATGAGATGCAGGGACGTGGTTGGGACATTTTCTGTGATAGCACGGAATGCACGAGGCCAAATTGGTGGCCATGGTATGTCCTCTGAGTCATCATGGAAAATCTTGCGTTTAATGATCTTCAGGCCTTTGTGAATCCCATTGAGGTTTACCAGAATTGCATTGACCTGCTTCAGAGTGGTCCTGTATGCCTCATCTTGCTCAATAGCCCTGTAGTAGATAAATGATAGTAATATTAGTATGAATTGAAGAGCTCAGGAATTAAACTCATGCAGAAATGTCAACTGAAAGCATTGTGTTGTCCCTCTTCTTCTGGATGGAAGCATCTATTGGATGTAAAAGTTGAGCTAAGTTGCATGAAAACAATAAAACAAACTTGTGACATACCAGGAGTCTTGGAGGAGTCTTGATCCTCCTCATCCTCATTCAAAACATATTTGGATGGATCCTTGAGGTGCAGAAGTAGTTTCTGTGAAGACATGAGTGATACAATAACATGCTGGCAGAGTAAGCTTACCATAGGCCCCAGGTTTTCAACAGTAAAATCTATCACGTATGTGGGCCAGCCAGACAGCATATTGTTGACAGTGAGAATTAATACATTATTGCATAGTTGTATATCACCATGGGGAAAATTGGCAGTGGGCATTGTGAGAAGGAAAAAAGGGGAATACAAGATGGTGACAAAGTGATGGGGAACATATATAACTATTAGCCTTTGGTACACATGTTGTTGGGGAAGCTAGGTACACGTGATCCGACTCCAAAGATAGCCTTAGGTACATGTGATCCGACTCGGAAGCCCCTGGAATATACCAGTTGAGTCTACAAGCCTCGAGGAATACACAAGTCCATCTACCTTGTGTTCTGTGTTTCTCTCTCTTTATTCCACCCCCTCCCACCTGCTTTTCTTTTCTTCCAGAACTATTTTAAACATGATTCCCTATAATTTTGGTAAAGTCGGAAGCCTACATTCCAGGCCTATACACTCAAATTTCAGTGATTTCACCCCCTCCCCCCCTCTCTCAAAGACCCTTCCTTTGCCTGATAGTGATCTCTTCCTCGATCCCACATCAAGTTACTCAACGAAAAGAGTCCATTTATTTACACTGTCTCTAAATTGGTACAACATGGTAGGTGGCCTTTGGGACCGCATATAGTCTACTAATCTTATGGCTACAGTCTTTGGGCGGGCTAAACCAGGTAAGCGTACTACATATAATGTGCATTTTCATGCTACTAGTAGTACATGAATATTTTTTGAAGCTGACTGACCTTGTAACGAGACCGCATATATACAGGAACTTGCAACCTTGTGGGAACATTGCAGGGTGTTAGAGTTCCAAGTGGTTGCGCTGACTACAGAGCGTGATACAATCAAGTAAGTAATCTTCTTTCTACTCCACTATTTCTGGCTTGTATTAACTCAAACTTCATATAGTTCCCATTTTCAGCAGCTTTGAATGACCCTGCAAAGCACCAGTGGGGATAATTCAAATATCGACCCAATTCTTCTCCCCATGTCGTCCGCTTCTCGCCTGACACGTGAATCCCATCCCAAGATCCAATTCTGGATTTACATGGACTATCTTGCTTGGAAGGACACAAGTGCCGAATCGCATGCCTGTGTTCGAGGAAAGCTACTGTATTTAGAGGAGAACAGTGGGCTTGTTTTGAATGAAACACTTACTGATGTTTGTCAAACCATGCACAATGCATGGTTAACACTCGTCCATTGGAAACTGGCTCCACAGAGTTGGGGCCAACTAGACACATCCGGACGCCAAATTTTCCACACTCTGGTAGAAAATGCTCACCCTCTTTTCAAATTCGCAGACAACGGTTGGAAGTTGGAGCAGCTAGCAACATCCACATATTCATCATGGAAGAAAAATCACATTGACAAACTAGGTAACTGGCTTCTGAGGGGTTCCGTTTCCGAGGACAGGACCAGCGAAGAGGAAGCTGAGTTCAATGACAACAGCAAGTCCAAGAAGCGCAAGGTGAAGGCCTCCATCAAAAGCAAGGACAGTAACAAACATTTCAAAGGTATGCAATCACCACTATTTACAGTGTATCTAACTATCCTTAGCAGGCAGTCCCTTGACTTAGAGCAAACCAGAGTTGTCAAGTGACACAAACCCACCCACCAAGTCATCTTGTTCACGTTCACCACCACCATTGCCACTATCCCCTCCTCCTGTCAGCGAGTCCATGCCCAAGCATTCACCATCACCATCACCTCCAGTGGGGTCATCTGGCTTGTCATCTGGTGACAAAGTCCCTGCTCCAATTGAGGTATTAAATCCACTGTGCATATTATAATATTTTGTTGATTCTACTCTAACTAGTAATGTTCTAGCTCTATATTATCTCTGGCTGCTGCCGGAGTCATCATTCCCTTGGCAATCACTAGACCCACCCCCATTACATCTCACACACCCCCAAGCCCTTGGGTGGTCTCCGCAGACATAGCAACTGCTGGGCCCACCACGAATGTGCCCAGCACTGCCCCATCACATAACTCAGAGGGGATCCCAACTTTGGATGCTGTCCTTCCCGTGGTTCCCATTCAAACACCCAGCCTTATGCAGCTCCTCCCAGAACATCCCGTACCTGATCGAAACAACACTAACACTTCTGCCAAAGCCAGCAAGATGCGCATTGGTCCAAAGCATAATGGACAGTAAGCACTAACTCTGTATACTACATTCCTTCAAGTGTACTAATCTCACTTAGGAACCTATGCGCCCATCATTGGTTGCAGCAATTCAAAGGCAAGAGTGCCACTGCTGGTGGTACACGAGATCAATTCAAAGGATACTGGGACAGGCTTGGCAAAGTGAAACAGCGGGTGTACAACAATGAGGTCAATACATTAGTAAGTGCAAAACATTATATTATAGGCCTACTAACAGGTATGTGCAGGTAGCTAATGGTGGATGGTGCACAGCTGAGCTTGAGAAGCTGCTTACTTGATCCACAGTCTTCGCATTTCCCCCTTCGAGCCCTTCCCTCATGTCAACATCTCATCTGGATCTCCTCTCCCTTTCTTCTTGCATGCTGTTTATTCCCTCTCATCCCATCATCATTCCCGTTTCCAACACACATTCACCCCATTTTCCTGTCTTGTCCCCCCTTCCTTCCCTCAGATCTGCATGTTATGTTCTTGGCTTTGTTTTCCATATGCTTTTGTGCCATTTTCACCCTATTTTGAATGCATTTTTGCCCATTTTCTCGTGCCAAGCAATACCTACCCAATAGCTAATAGCTACCTAAGATAGGGCTCATACAGTTCCATCCAATGTCATGTGATAAAGTGTGACAATGTAAAGTGAATTCAAAATCAATCTAACAACGACCATTTTTGAAATTTTACAACCTACAGTTGACGGAAAACATGTCTACAGGGATTCTCTGGGTTCCACATTTGTGACGCTGAAGCAGTTTTGAGTTGATATTAAAAAAACTGTAGTTAGATGGAGAAAATAAACTGACCAAATACATTCAAATTATTATTCATGCTGTCAGCAAGTTGTCAGGACATGGTTCCAACACAGCACAGATGGGATGGCACTGATGATCCACTGCAGTTAAATTAGAGAATCTGCAAGGGCATGCACAGAAGTGAGCCCATGTTGAAATGGCTGATGGTTGTGGTTGTACTACCAGGGACAATGTGGAGAATGTGAGTTGACTTACAGTGTGATGGCTGCCTGACGAGGTCAACTGATGTCATTCTGTCCATCCAGGAGTTCCCACAAACACAAGAGAACACCAGATACACAATGTCAGCAACTCGGAACCTCACTAGCACCTTTCAGCTGT
>MU121250.1:0-21240 GCA_014904835.1 Paxillus ammoniavirescens
TATACCCCAACTACAAAAGAGAATAAAAGAGGAAAAGGACATAGAGAAACGTTGCAAACAATATTTGCGTTCGGACGAAAGCCAGAATCGGTCGAAGACTGACCGTTACAATTAATCACGGAATGACTGTAGCAAGTACTTGCCAAGTATTAGGCTACTGGTAGTTATAACGTATGGTGTAGATATCGATCAGGCCTCTCGTCAATCTCTCGTGCCTTCGAATCTCTGATGCATCAAGATTCAGACATCGACTGGGGGGCCCGGCTCTCGTCGACATCTACCGTGACCATCTCCAACTTACCGGTGGAACTGCTTTATCAAATCATCTGCTTTATCGACGTCGTTGACATTCTTGCGCTGCGAAAGGCATTATCTCCCACCTTGCCATCGTAACCTACAGCTGAGTTACGTTTGTCAGACATGCAAATACTTCTCCCTCCTGTGTCAAGAACGCAGCCTCTGGACTGCTTTGTTCAACCGAATGAGGGCGACGCAACCATTACCTTGCTCTCCGGGTGAAATCGAAGCCATGTCCGTTCCAGAGATCGAGCGTGTCCTTCTAACAGCCTTTCAAGTTGAAAAGTCATTCTTGGTGCCTAGAGAACACATGAAACACATTATGCCTTCTAGTAACGCCGACAAAGCCTCGTTGCGCTATCTGTCCTTCGTCCGGGACTGCTTTGTTTTGTCTGCGGATAACACTATGGTTATCAGCCTCTGGGAGATATCAGAGCTTTCTTCATCTACGATGGTCCCATCGTACCCTTGTGCCCGTGTGTCTCTCCCAGCTTGGGATTTACTCACCCACAGTTTATCGACCGACCGTTCTACTCTCTATATCGCGGTCACTCGACTCCAGAGGTCCGTTATCTTGGACTCTTGCGCGGCGATCTTATCTCATGAAGGGTTGTCGCATTCAGAGCCCGAATTTATACCATCTCCCTGGACTCGAACTTGCCGAATGCAAACAAATACAGGTTACAATTCAATCTCATCGCGGATTTCGACATGCGCATGAGGGATGCCATTAAATGCATAGATCCGGAGTCATCCCTTGTTTTGTTATATTATACCGCAAGGTCGGTTGACATTATGAACTGGCGCACCAATGCTCGAGCCACTGTCACCATCAACGACGGTGGAGAGGTGGTAGGCTCTATCGCACACCCTTCCTGAAATATCGTCCTCACTTGTGGCATCTCAGTGGAACGATGTCACAGCTTTGCGATTTTGTGGCCCCTATTTCCTGTGTTTTAGGATCAATTCTATCGAAGTGTACCCCCTCCCCGCCGGCTTCTTGGTCTCTGGATCTTCGAGACCTGATTCCCTGCCCATCCTCCACCACAAATTTCCTAACATGACCTACCGGCGTGTTTCTCTTTCTGACATGCGGTCAAGGCATCACCCCTCCGGTGACATTCACACCGTCTTCGTGCTTGCCAACGATTGGTTTCGAGGGATTTTACATTATCAAGTCGACGTGAAGATATCTCCTGCGCCGTCAATCTCGGTCAAACTGCTCGCCATGCGACGTGTAGACTTGCGGGAGGACAACGATTCGGATCCGCTTTTTAACATCGGAGTAGGGGGGGGTTTTGTCTCAACATGGGCCTTGGGATCTGTGGGATTGCGTGGTGTCTGGGTGGGAAGACAAACCGGTGCTATAGATCGCAAGGTGGTCGCATTTACCACCTATCCCAGTAAGCTACGTTCTGCGGCACAGCTTTCACCGGAGGGAGCACCAAACGAGCCGCCAGACATGGATGGAAAAGTAGTTTTGGCCATTACATCGTATGACCTACGAGGCAAGTGATTCTCCCTCCTTGTAAGCTAGTCTCTGGCTAAGGTGATAAATTCAGATGATGTCACGATATGTGCTATCTCGGAGTTTACTGGGCGAATCGCGCTCGGTTCGAGGGCGGGGAACATTTCTCTCATCTGATCACTGGCCCAGAAGTTGTAGCTCCGTGC
The DNA here is from genome assembly GCA_014904835.1 of Paxillus ammoniavirescens. Taxonomy (NCBI): domain Eukaryota; kingdom Fungi; phylum Basidiomycota; class Agaricomycetes; order Boletales; family Paxillaceae; genus Paxillus; species Paxillus ammoniavirescens. Next base: position 1,972 of record MU121250.1, read on the forward strand.
GTCTGTCAACAGGATATGCATGCACGACTGATGAAAAATTGTGATCTGCACGATGTCGATGGAAGTATTCAGTATACAAGCACTTGTTCGTGTTGGAATGTACTATTGGAGTGGGCAATACCAGAAACTGTTCCGGGACGTCAATTGAAAATACCAAGTGTTTCTTGCGAAAGTGCACGTAGTAGATATGTCTCATTAATTAATCCATGTATCCAAAAAGTCGCCGCATCAACAGTTTCATGTGCGCCATATATCCAAAAGGTCGCTGTTACTGTCCCTGAGAAGGTCTCACCTGAGCACACATAGAGAGAGTGGCCACCATAAACGACTCCATTTCCGATGAGTACTGGAGAAGTAACGACTGTCTTACTTCGACTCTTTGCTCTGTCCAAGGGAGACTAATGAGTACTACCATCTGAAGCACTACTTACTATTTATAGAACCTCGTTAGTCAGCACCTCCAGAATATAACAAAACCAAACAACGCCCTGACCAAAAACAGCAGATGTCAGCAATGAAGTCAAGATGCTTTTAGCGCGTTTCGCACCTACCAAACGCATTCCTCGCAGAAACACATGGCAAGATATTTTTCGCCTCTACTCATCATCTAGCCCCTCCGTTGAGGAAGCCCGTCAGCACCTTCGAGAACTGTTACGGGAGACAGCGCAGTCTGTCGCCGTCGTCACATCACTCTTACCCACAGCTGAGAACAAAAACACACAACGCCCGCATTCACCCACTCGGCCCGCATACCATGGCGCAACGCTTTCCTCGTTCTCATCTATAGCCCTCGATCCGCTCCCACTCGTCGCATTTTCATTGCGAGTGCCGTCCCGCATGGCATCTGCGCTACGCGCGCGTGCTGACAAACATAAAGCGCCGACTGCGGCGCATCTGGTCATTAACGTGCTCTCTGCGGGTCAGCCTCATCTTGCAGAACGATTTGCACGACCAGACCTCTATCCTCGTCCGTTCGAAGACTCAGAGGTGCAATGGACTACGTCGGAAGATGGGCTGCCCATCCTCTTGGGTGCACTAGGTGCACTGTCGTGTAGCCTCGTAGGTCCCCCGCTGTCTTTAACCGACTTGCGTTGGATGGGTAGAGAACCAATGTCAGATGGGAATGCGGAGGTCCAGGAGCTGGCGAGCGGTGGTGGGTTGGCTTCGGAGCTCTTCATTGCGCGAGTACTGCGTGTTGAACGAGTTCCGCCTTCAGAGTATGATGGGAGTGATGATGTACTACGGACATTGCCATTACTTTACCACAGACGTCAATACGCAACTGTTTGTGACTTGGAGAGACCATAGGCTGATCATTTATACCACATGTTTTCGATACAATTTATGGTACACAGCTTGTCTAATGGTACCAGATGTGTACATATATATGATGCCGACGTCCGAGAATATTTGTGTGTTTTACAGTTTCAGGAGTTTCATAGTTTCATCGCAGAAAACAGAACTCCAAGATCAACCCAACGTCTACCACATTGGTCAATGTACTTGTGAACAGTTGCAGTCATCATTTGCAGAAATTTCACGTTGGTCTTCGTGAGACGATCGACTTCCTCTGAGGTACGATATGAGCTGCGTTGTACCCATTGACTAAAGGGAAACCGCACCAAAATGCACACTGCCAATGGCCGCTTTTTTCACCTTCTCCGAGTCGAAAAGCATAGCATAGTATCTTAGCTGATTGTAGAGCTCCACGTCCGTATATTCGAACCCAGCATTTCCGCGACAGCCCGGTCTGACACAACGTCGACCATAGACACCCATCGAGCGGGTCCGAAGTGCACACGTTGCGTCATCACAGACTGTCCAGCCTTCGTAATATCGTCCGATGCAAGTGCGAATTTGCACCTCGAGCTGTGCCTGCAGACTTGGTGTCGCCATTTTGTGGTTGCACGCTGGACAAACTGGGCCAGAGGGTTGCAAAATCGAAGACTGGCTATACTCAACGACTCGACCGGCCAACTTAAAGTTACGAAGCAGCTTACCTCTCGCTCCCATATTGGTGAGAATGACATCTGACCTTGACATCCTCTACACCGAACCAGGAACGGTTCGGAGTTACGGAACCGCTCTGCGTCAGACACTTGTGAATCAAGGGTACTAAGTGTCGATCCTGCTTCAGTTCCTCCGGAGACTTTATAGCGACTGGGATCCAGCCCTTCACGACTGTCAGACAAACGATTTCTGCAGACGTAGATTCACTCACCGAGACATTCAGCCAGCCGGGCCCTATCCGTCCCCTCAATAGGTTCACACAGACGCTCAATAGGGGGCAACACCTGGTGTGCTAAATAATGCTCATAATCGATACTGAACTCCTCCGGGGTTGCTTTCCTGAGTTCGTCAGGGTGTTTTGCACGATCAGCTTGGGCACTCTTCGCGCTTTCCTCGCCAGGAGCAGCGCAGAAGATGTAGGGGATAACGTTCCCGACTCGTGCACTTCCACCCTTTGCTTTCATGCGCAAAGCAACCTGGACGTGGGGCTGGCTCTTGGCGTCAGGATAGTCCTCGGGGTTTTTACCCAGTCGCTGTAAAGTAACATCATGTTCCATACATTAGATACTCTTTGTATGCTAATGGTCGCACCTTAAAGATGATAAAATCATCGACCTTGACTTTGCCGGTCCGAACGTTTGAGCTAATGGTAGCAAGGTATTCGTGAATGTTTTCCACGACTACTTCGGTCGCCTCTCCCGACAGGATCTGCTCCAGGACATACCTAGGAATGCGCGCATTCATGTAATGTCCACCAAGATCAGGCTACAATAACTTACTGTGAGACAGTCTTGGACAACGCGCAATATTCTCTGCGTTTCATGTCCAGACCCTTGACCTCCGTCGAAGTCCGCCCACCATCCTCAACCTTGATAGCTGCGTATTTCTTCTTTTGGAGAAGCAACAGCCGAGCAAAGATACCGTCCAGGTCAATTTCAAGGAGTTTGTAGCGTTCGTTGACAGCTTTTTTGAGATCTACGGAGATTTTCAGGGCATCAGACAACTCGGTCACGTTTGAGTTGACGAAGACGGAATCAGTATCTCCATAGACGACCTGGGAGAAATCCTGTCGTTAGGGGCACTTCCACTCAGCAGCAAGTTCCACTCACATCAAGCTGTAGGTTCTCGGCTAGTTCACGTGTGTGGGTCAAAATCTCTCGTCCCTTGAATGTCGTGAGGGCGGCGAGAGGCCGAGCGTAAAATCTTGAATACTCGAAGCCGAGACAGCCGTACATACTGTTTGCAGTGAGCTTGAGTGCTTGCTGCTTGATATCGTACTAGGATTGATCGGGGACGTTAGCCTTCAGCATCACATACTAGACGTTCTGTATTACCTGGAGTAGCTTGGCATGTGTTGCTGAGCGATCTTTCATGAGAGATTTCACCTGTCTGCGACGCTGTACTAGAGTTGCGATCAAGCGAGGCAAGACACCTTGTGGGACATCAGAACTCGGTGGTTCTGGAATCCTGTCATCTGTTTCCTGTGAACTAGTCAAAAAGGAGATCAAGCAGGGACAATACAGATCACCTACCTCCTGCCGCTCCACGGTTGTAAAATCGATATTGTACTCCTGAATGATACTGGGGTATAGCGAATTGAAGTCCATGACCAGGATATACTTGTCCCACAAGCCGCGCTTCGGTTCGAACACCAGACCACCCTTGTACTTGTCACGTTTACTTTTGCTTGATTTCGTGCCACCGCCCTCCCCATCCGCGTCATCGGCTGCTGTCTCGGACTTGGGTACCTTCTTGCCAAAGGTCTTATCGGGACAGATGTATTTCAACCTGTGGAACTCGTGTAGCAAAATGTACTCATTCCGCTCCGCGCGACCGCCGTTTAATGTCTTGTTCCTGCAAGGCGCACGTGAATCACACTGTCCTCTTTTCTTGGCCCATATAAGGTGGGGACAAAAACACACCAGGCGTTCCCAGCAAGATTCGTCAGCTGTCTTGTCAATGGTAGGATTTGGACCTTGGATGCGATAGCCATCTGGTAATGCGCGTCGAGCTCACAGTGTCGCACGAATGTCATGAGCATGTCTGGCGAAGAAACACTCCCGTCGAAGTATCCCGCCGTATCGTCCGGATCGATATCTTGTCTGTCAGACCTGAGATGTGTCTTGCACATCTCAGTGAGAGACCACGTCGTGGACGAGATCATACTCTGGGGGCAGGGTACACTGAGGAGCTACGACACTTCGTGAGAAGAGTGCGAACGTACTCGTGCACCGTCGCTGGCAAGGTCGCATAATAACCTTCCTGATAGAAACTTGACATTTGTGCCCTGCCTCCCGATAGGAGTCCACTTGGCTCTCCTGAACCGCCCGAGGCGGGACCAGTGTTCACTTTTGAGGTCTTTCATCCTTCCCAAGAGCACATCGAGTGAAACACCAAGGAAATCATGGCCCACCAAAACGTCGGGATCCGCCTTAAGCAACGTTGCTGCAGATGAAAAGCCAAGTAAGAGGCTGGAAATGGGAACGAATAATTAGGATATCCACCAAGAAGGCTGTTGAGGAGCATGCGCTCGTTCTTCATGGGCAAGATGACCCCTTTCCCGTTGACCTTGGCCCGAGCCTCAAAGTTCGGAGGGAATCTGTCAAGGGGTCGTACATATGTATGTACGGCACAGGGCAACTGCTCTGGAGGTGTCGGATCGTCCAACTGCACTACAGGACAAAGTCAGGGGGCTTAGCTCTCATTAGGACGACAGTCGACCCACCATCACGCCACACCCGCCCCGAGACACAGACAACTTCGCGTTTGTTTTCGATGTGATTAACCACGGTGCGCACGGCCAGACTCATGATGGTTAGAGGTGGTAGTTCTGGAGCACCATCGCCCATTGGAGTTACGTCTTTCGGGTCGGCGACACTTGCTTCAAGCTTACACCACGAAATCTGATATCGTCGCACTAAGTTAGGCGATCGGGAGTCAGGATTGTAGGCACCTACCCCCTGGTTTTCCACGACGGCATTTTGTATTGTTAGCCAGCAGGGTCCCATAATTTTTCGTTTCAGAACAAATAGCTCGAAGATACTCGTGTTCGTGCCGAATATCTTGTAAACATTAGGCGAACAAGCATCCATGGGGATTTGAGGCTCTATAAAAGTTCAGTGATCTATAACCTGTCCAAGGCCTCGCACATCGCTTACCTTCGTATGAGTACAAAACTTTCATCCATTCGGTCTCCTTTGGGACGTCACTAACATCGAAAGCATACTTGCGCTTGACCCATCGCGCTTTCCAACTTTTGATGCCCACCTTTCGTCGTATCCGCTCGAAGTCATCATATACATCACCTTTCTCTGGAACGACGTCAGTTTCCACCATCTCCGTCTCGCCATCCTCTGTCTCTTCCTGGACGATCCGGAATGACCGAGGCAGCACAAACAAATTGCGCTGGATTCCCTGGATAGCAAGGCAGGCGGAAACCCATCCATTGCAAGCCTTGTCTTTAACTTTCCCGATAAGATAGAGTTTGCCACCGTGCTCTAAATAGTCCAACCAAAACATGTGGAGAGTGCCATCGTCCTCGAGAGCATTGATTGCCATCTTAGAGGAGAATGCGGGACTGGACCCTAGAGTATCTTCAGATGTAACAGCAAGCGAGTCATAAACAGATAGCCAAGAAGGAGCGCCTATGTCTTCCTTCTTCGATGGACCTGAGCCAAGCATGGCGGGCTTGGGGTCGATGTTGACTGCTGTCGTTTCCTTCTTAATGTGGGGTTTGGGTTTCACATCGATATCTTCGACGTCCATGAAATCGTTCATGTCGATGCCCTCGAAATCCATGGACGCATCAAATGCGTCCTCAGAGCCACTCTGTACATCCAATTTGCCCATGCGCTCGATGGCAGGCGTCACCATCGAGGACGCGTTCGCGACACGCGCCTTCTTCTTTGGGCTCATCATAGATGAATAGTCTTCGAAGTCGCTAGACGGCAGATTGGAAGGGGCTCCATCATCCATGAGTCCATCGGACGAATACGCGTCGTAGGTACTGGAGCCCTTCCTGTACGGAACTGGCGAGGAAGAACGATCTGGCTTGACATCATCGTAATCCGACACCGGTGAAGGTTTCCGCTTCTTCGACTTCTTTGGGGCTGGGATAGACGCGCTATCGATCCCACCTAAAAGGTTGGCCATAAAATCTTCTTCCTGCTCAACGGACACCGCTGGGCGGTACACGCTCATCGAGGGTTTCGCAGCCGGAGGGGGAGCTTTGGACTTGGCCTTCGCCTTGGTAGATGTTTCCAAGGTTTTCTTCTTGGCTATATTATGATCCAAGATCAGCTCACGGCCAGAGACGCCGCCGAATACTTACATTTCTTTCGATTGTAGTGACCCTCATCTTCGTCGTCTTCCTCCTGGGCATCATCTTGACCGGTCCAGTCATCCATGCCATTGTCCATATATCCACTGACACCGTCATCGACAACGAAGTCATCCTTTTGAAGCCTTCCCTTGACGATGCTCTTGTACTGATCTTCCGTGACCTCGTCATACAGCGCGACGTCCTCCTCAGGCTGATTGACGCGTCAAAATATTATGACCCCGCAAGGAATTTGGCATTCGTACCTTCCACTTGCGAGGACCACCGTCTCGTGCGCGTCGGTATTCTGCAAACTTGTCGACACCGCCCTTTGGTCGTCGTAACCTTTCTGACATCTTTCTGCGTCGCCGTCGCGTTATGAGGATGAACTCCTCCGCCACAAACGCGTGTATCCTTTAGAACTCCGCCTGACGCGTGTGCATAATCTCTGTGTCTGAAATGTTGGCCGGCATTGCTGCCGAGGATCTAGTTTTCAGTCCTCCCTCGCCACCGTGACTATGCTGCCATCGAGACTATTCAGCAATGTCGGTTTGGCCCCAGTATTGCGCTCGGCGGTGGCTCACAGATTGCTTCCAATAGCCTCAGCTTCTGCGCAGGCAACCTTGCGACTTCGCCCTCTTCGTGCCAACTCGTCTGCCGCAGGTTCTCCAAACTCACAGCAGGAATTCTCCAAAGCTTCAGTAGCACCACAAACCCCAGAAGCTTCAAATCAGATCAAATTCGACCCCTCAGAGCCGCGCTTAGCCATTGCCTTCACGTGTACAGCCAACGCCTGTAACCACCGCTCAGCACACACATTTACCAAGCGTTCTTACGAGCGTGGAATCGTAATTATCCAATGTCCGAGCTGCAAAAATCGGTGCGATACTATCTTCAATGACCATCCTAGGATCGCACCTGACTATCTGGTGTGAGCAGGCACCTGATCGCGGATAATCTTGGCTGGTTCAAAGACCACGCCGAAGAAGGTCGCCTGAGGACTATCGAGGATATTCTTCGTGCTCGTGGCGAACAAGTCCATAGAGGAAAAGTAGATGCAGACGGAGTCGTTGAGTTTTCAGACAGTTAATTGAGGTGAGCTGATACCAACCAAGCTCCCCGATGGAGTCTCACAATTCATGACTTTAGTATGTACTGACACCTATTATGAACACTCCTCCTATGGAACCGCGTATGATACCTACATTGTCTAATTTGTCATTATCCCCGTTGCTGAAAAACACTGAACACTAATAAAGCGTTGGAGTCCACTCCAGCGATACCGGCGTGCCCAATAGAAAGGTATGCGCTAGGCTGCGCGAAGTTTCCGCCAACGTATACCCTTCCGGGTCTCCTCATCAACGGCTCACTGACGGATCTGTCTTGCCTGCAATTTTTTGAACCGAAGCCAAGAGCAGCGGCGACTCATTGTTTGCCCAGCTATGTTCCCGCGAAATACCCGAATAACTGGTTCACCTGGACCCTGACGCTCCATTCAAGTTGCAGCTTCTTTCACCGATCTACGTAACGACAGCCCCACTCACTATTAGTGCGTAAGGTAAGCCCGTCAACAAATGAACTCAAGAAATGCAACAACCCTCGTTTCAAGAAGCGGCCGCGTAGGCAACATGGTGAAAACTTGGGTTAGCGCAAGTTGTACCTGAACACTTGTCTTCAGCTCGCACCAACTGCCCATTCATTCTTTTCGAGCTGGAAATGTCTGCTCTGGAAGTCAGAACCACCCCCGATGAGGCACACGCAAGTCGTGCAAGCTCGTTCGAGGATTCCCTGACTGTTACACATGTCGACCCCGACACTGCTAGCCAAGTGCTCTTCCGGAAGAGCGTATCCGATGTGGAGAAGTCTGCGTTCTCTGTCACGGGGTCCTCTACGGCTTCGCTCCACTGCGAATCATATTACGTTCGCCCCGTGCATTCTGTCGCGTTACCCGATAACTCACTTGTCCATCTAGGTTGACTTCGAAGAGAACGATCCGCGCAACCCCATCACATATTCTCGCGTCAAGAAGTGGTATATCACACTCCTTGTCTGCGGGTTCACTGGTGTGACAGGTACTTGTCCACCACCAGCACTTCGTGGGAGATGCTAACCCATTATCAAGCTACGGCGTCATCCTCCTTCGCGATGGGAAATGACTCCATGATGCGAGACCTACACTGTACGCAGTTCCAGGCCACGGTCGCACTCTGCATCTACCCTCTTGGATTCGCCCTCGTCCCACTGTTCTCGACGGCCTTCAGCGAAGAAGTCGGGAGGAGACCAATCTATCTTGTTACCGCTTTCGTCTCCGTTCTGTGTTATATACTCGCAGCCATGTCCGTTTTTTTTCTCCCATTGTTCTCTGGCTGGGCTCACGTGCATGCAGGTCCAACACGATTCAGATGGTCATCGTCGCTCGTGCCCTTGGTGGTGCGTTTGCGTCAACAGGTGCCACTTTGGTGGGCGGTACAATTGCCGATATCTGGGAACCAACCGAGTATGTTCGCGTCAATCCATCTGAGGAGGTGGGGAAGTCAACATGGTCCATTGTTTTACCAGACGCGGCCTCCCTATGTCAGTCTTCACGTTTGTAAACATGTCTTGTACAGGCTTCGGACCGATGCTGTCAGGATGGATCGAGCAGGATCCTCGTCTTCAATGGAGGTGGATCCAATGGCTCCATGCAATGTCAGTCCACCTCGTCCCATTCTCGGTTTCGCATTCTCACGTAAGAAATACTTGACAGCTTTAGCGGCGTTTACTTCATCATTCTCGTGTTCAGTATGAAGGAGACCCGCCAAAGCGTTATCCTGCGACGCCTTGCCCAAAAGTTGAGAAAGGAAACCGACGATGTGAGGTACCGTGCACGAGTAGAGGAGACGCAACCGAGGTTGCGTGAGCTCATGTGGATCTCTTGCACTCGGCCCATCAGTAAGTTCTTTTCCACGTCTCGCAGTGAACATATCCTCACGAGTATTTCCAAGTGTTTTTGCTGACCGAACCCGTTGCCACGAGTATCAGTGTAAGACAAACGGGATTTAGACTCATGCCGTGGGCTGATACCACGTTTTCTGCAGCTCTGGGTCTTTTTCATGTGGGGCGTTCTTTTCTGCTTGATCAGGTTCGCTTTTGTGTTTGTTTTGTGGGCTGTTTTTCTCATCGGACCATAGCTCTGTTTCGCCCCTCTTCGAAGCATTGTATGGGTTTAACGATGGCCAGAGCGGGATGGTATACTCCACCATCGTGTCAGTGGTCGTTATTGTCGTATTTGTCCATCTTGCTGATGTGCTTCATTAGTGTCGGCAGTTTATTGGGACTCGGCGCGAATGTGTACCAAGACAGATTATATGAGTGAGAACGGGGAACTTTGCAGAATAGCACCCATCTAATATAGAATTCAGACGAAATGTCGCACGAAAAGGTCCAGAAGCCCGATTGTACCTCACTTGCCTGGTCGCTGTCTTGTTTCCTTTGACGATGTTCATGTTCGCGTGGACAGCCTCATCACAAGTGCACTGGATTTGGCCAGTCATCGCACTGACGGTGAGTTGATAGGCTGTTTAGTTTCCGTCAAATGATGTTTATTCTCTGTTAATCAGATCTTCATGTTCGGTGCTTTCGTTGCGTACTTGGTCGTTTTCTTGTACTTGGCAGACTGGTAGGGTTGTCCTGTCAGTTGATGGGTGACGTTCTCATCGTGTTGGCAGCTATGGTCCTTACGCATCTTCCGCTTTGGCTGGACAGAGCCTCTGTCGTATGTCGAAAGCTTAGTAAATGGGTGATCAGCAGACTGACTTCGCTAACCCATACGCAGGTAACATGGGCAGCTTTGCCTTCCCTCTCTTCGCAAGTCATATGTTCGCAGACCTTACGTATAAATGGTCCAACACACTCTTTGCAGGGGTCGCATTCGTGATCGTACCCATCCCTTTCGTGAGTTCTCAGAGACCCGTTCTCGTCTGTGACTAACACACAGCCGACGGCCTAGGTATTGTTCTTCTATGGCTCTTCGCTTCGCCGGCGCAGCAAGGTATGCAGCAAACTCATGGCACCTGAAAAGGACACGAGCGCAGACGACCCTGGTCAAAGCCAACGTTCGTCCAGCTAGTTGGTTCTCAATCCGGCGTCAAAGCTGCCATGGACGTCTAGTTATGGGCCCACTGGACGATCCGACATCAACACCCAACCACGCACGCACACTAGGAATCATGTCATGATTCTGGTACCGTGCAGCAAGTTGGGAATGTCAATCTATACATACTGATACCTGAAAATTATTCCCAGCCTGTGGATATCTCCAATTTGCAGTTAGTCCCAAGTACAGTCCGCTCATTCTTTCACGAAACACAAATTGCATCGTCACGTCCACGAGTCTACTATAGTCGTTTATAATATCTATAATAATACTCACTCGTATGCAAGTTTTCTTCTTGCAGGTTGCCTTTAAGTACTGACAAATTTGGTGATAGGAACTAAACTGACCAAATCAGGGTATGTTATAGTCATTTTAGGCAACTCTCTACTTCCTCAAAATATTGTACATTCGATATCACCTCACAGCAACTTCAGTGACTCTACTCGGTTTCACAGCGTTTCCGAGCTAAAATCTTCGAAGTCAAGTCCACTTCACTCGCTGCGACTTTACTTAGCGGCAACACTATCCACGGCAGGACCCGGGCCGGCGGATGCCGTCATGATGCACCAAAAACCGTGGTTTGTTCTCCTAGAAGTTTTGACTACTAGATCTCATCATGTTCGACAAGGACACTTTCAACATGAATGAATAGAACAACGGCTCATCTCAAGTGTAGAAGGGATGACTACCTTCGACTCTGCGCTTGCCTCAGGCACGGGCTGGTTCAAGACATTCGTGGTGACGGAAACCTCCGACTCGAGAACTGAACGAGTATTCGATGCTGCAACAGGCTCTAAATTACAAAAATGTGCGACGTAAAAGAAAATCCGAAGCGCCAACTATGGTACGTGCAATCAAATATCGTAAAAAAACCAGATCATATAGATAGTCCATCCTACACTCCTCTCAAAACTTCTTACTCAGCGGATGCTCATTCACGAAGAAAGAGGTCGCTTGACTGCAAGCCTCTTCGAGGCTTCAACATTGGAAATAGACACCAAAGGCCTCCTATCATACCCCTTAGCAAACTCGGAGCCCGGGGACTGCTGCGGTAAGGTGGTGTTACGGAGGTCCTCGCGAGGGAGAGGAACCGCGATCTTGACTTTCCGTCGCGCCACTTCTCGAGCTTGGATTCCCTCCAAGCCAGGCAAAGATTGATGCCGCGAACGGTTCTCTACGGAGCTGGCAGTGTCCCTGGGCGCCGACAGGGTGATCTCCACTGAAGGGCGAGGACCAGACACTTCCACAGCCGAGATTGCCGCGTCGTATACCCATACGCCCGTCGACATAGGACCACTGAGCGACTTCCTCCGACCGATGCATCTCTTCTTCACCACGCGACTAGTTTCTGTCCGTGCAGAGCTTGTGGGAGGCGGGCGCGGCATGGGTGACAACTTCGTCTTTGCCCCGGGTGTGAGGACCGAGTGGCTCCTTGCGCGGGCGACGCTTCTCTTCTCTTTCCCCGTCATCTCCTTCACGGCATTCTGAACCCTTTCCGCCAGAGGCTTGAATTGTGTCTTGGAGGTTTCCACAGCATTCTTGACCTTCTCCGCCCACTCGTCCAGATCGTAGAGCTTGTGCAACATGAGCTTGAACGTAAATGGGTAACGTTCACCTAGGGGGAAGGTTGGGCTGTCGAAGTCTGCTTCGGCCTCTTGGGGAGGTTCCATCTGCTGGACAGGTGCCTCTGCGTCCACGTTGGACGGTGCCACAGCCACGGTATTGCGGCGTGGTCTGCCCGTGGGTTTTGCCTGTGCGCGTCGTGCGCGTTCCTCGTCGCGCAGTGCGCGGATGGAAAGGATAGTCGATAAATTCTTGAGTACGGGCGCGAACTCTGCAGGTACCCCTACGATGTCATCCGCGGAAATGACCTCGGGGGTGTCACCTGCGATGGCCCGGGCGCGTCGGGTCGCGACGCGATCAAATAAATCAAAGAGTCTTGCGAACTCTGCAGTTCTCGAGTTGGCTTGAGCTACCAAGGTAACCGTCATATTAATGGAATAAAGATTAATGATAAAGAACAAGTAAGGCAGCAGATGGCGTTGATGGATGACGGCGTGTGTCGCAGTAGCAGTGGGCGGGAAGAGCCTTCTAATAACGTTCGCAAGATGCGAGACAAGGAAAAGCCTAAGGACTTCGAGTTCTCTTTATATCATCCTTGAGTCTTGTGGCCTTGTTGTTCATCAAGTCCACATTAATTACCTAACCACGTCTGTGGGACGCGTTTTGACCTCTGAATGTTAATGTGGACCTTGATAAGTATAGATAGCTACCGACTTCCCGAGTGGCTCATTGCCCACGATCAATTGCACGGACTGCGCTTTTGTTTGCGCACAAGGGATTTTTGTTTCCGCGGAATTTTTTCGACATGCTTATACTGGCAGCAGCTTCCCTAGTAACGACGATGTTAAGGATGTGCTTCACAGCGTCGGCCATCAGCGCTTCAGCCGTAAGTGGCCCACATGCCATATCATACTATTATGCCATTCATGATTCATTGACATGCATTATCTACTGTCCACGCGAAAATTACAAGCAACGGGAGAACAGGCAGAGCATCCGAGTCCATGGCGGCGGCACAATCCAGAAGAGAAAACGAGTCCATCGAGCCAGAGTTTAACAAGTAGCTTGTAGACGGCGTGCGGCGAAGCTAGTTCCAAGGTCGCCTTCGTACTCGCACTCGTCCATCAGCACGTAGAACATACGTCTTGGTCGCCCTCCGCCAGTCGCCGATCTTCGTTTTGTCAGCAAAGGTGTGGTTGCATGTGAAAAACGAGCTCCAGCCGATTGTTCTAAGCGACCTGAGCTTCCGAGCCAGCGACAAGCTCGCTTCAAGTTCGCGTGTCCTCACTTCCGGGGCAGACACGAGGATCGAGCAAATGGGACACAGGTCGGGGCCATGGGGAAAAGGTGGTGGCTCGTCGAAAGGTACGATGTTGGTCGCGGCCACCTCGATGTCTTCTTCGTCTTCCGTGTAAGACACGTTTTCGACGTGTCCCATGCTCGTGGATTCGGATTGACTGAGGACTATCCCGGTATGTGCTACGGCATGATCCCAACCGATGCTTGTGCGAAGGGTGCGTTCGTATGATCTTGGGCTGTCGTAGTGCTCGAGGTGGTTTTCGAGCATTTCCTCGTCCGAAAGAAATATTCCGAGATGAAGATCAGTGAGGTTGGTGAGTGGTTTCAGTGCTTTGGCAAAGTCGGTCTACAAGGACCCTTAGTAAGCATGACGATAACTGATGCAGAGACGTACTGTCAACTTTGACACGGTTGGAAAGTGATTTGGTATGGGTGAGTGAATTACCGCCGAAGAGCTCTCTTCAAAGCAGGCCCAGCAACAGGACACGTCAAGATGCTCGGAACAGCTGAGATGTAACGATTCCAATCCCGGAAAAGCCATAGAAACAATGCCCAAGAGCGCGGTGTCGATGCGCCATAAGTCCGCAAGAACAAGGGCGGTGAGATGAGACATTGGAGAATTCATTAAAGGAATGCTGAAGATTTGCTTCAAGCGATGCTTTTGTGTCGACCTCCCATCTGCTGCGAAAGACAGGTGCAGAATGCGCAAACTACTGAGAAGTTTCCAAGGCGCGCTTTCAAGGGCCCCAGATTTTCCTGTTAAACTCCTGAAGTGATCGACATGCTGTCCCCAGCATATATGCGCGTCACTCACCTGGTCCAGTCAAATCCTACGCTTTCCCATGGTTCACTTCGCGACAACATGGATACATGCATCTTTTCGAGTGAAACAAATTGCCTTGCGGAGTCTATGCGTAGAGAAATCATGTATCTTCGCAAAGCTACCTTGCGAAACTGCGAGTTCGCCTTCGAGAAGGGTCCGATAGAACGAAACGAGGGATAACGTTGGAAGAAGAGCTCAAAGATGTATTCGATCAGCTCTAGGGGTAGGTTGCGCTTCTTCCATAGTGAAGGGGCTTCGACTTCGTCAGAACATGTATCGTGATATTCCTCTGGGCCTGGGGAAGTGAATCTATGAGTGAAGGTGCAGTGTGAACTTGGAGAAGAAGTAAAATAATCAGATGTGATCGAGTTATCTGAGTCGAAAGAGAAGGACGAGTCTCCTGTGTCTTCTAACATCATGGGGGGAACGAAAGACAGGAACTAAGGTTAGATCAGCGCGACGCGTCTTTAAATGACTTCGTCACGTGTTGCAAAAATCCAAGTATGTCACGTGAACTCTATAGAACTAGATGAATGTGGGCTAGATCTACTTGAAGTACTACCAGGTTGACCTTTCTCTGTTACCTGCACACAGATGGGCGGAGAACAGCGAAAGCCACCAGGCCAAGTTGCGGAGACGAAACCCAAAGTACCGAGTCCGTTACACCTGCTGCAGCTCCGCGCATTCCTCAACGCTGCAGAGGACGTAGACGTGGATCCCGACACCATCGAGGACCTCTTGGAAGGGCTCAGTGATGACGTCCGCAGTGAGGTGACCGAATGTGACAGCGATGTAGAAGATTCGGAAACAGAGGAACTTTCGGTTCCACAACGCTCCCCTCCCGCGGCAGATGACAACGAAGCCATGGAGGACAACGACATTTACCCTTCTGAAATTCGCGCACTCGAAGAAGAAGGTGGGTAGATGTATATATCTCATGTAATTTGATCGTTGCGCTGCGCTTCTGCGAGTTGCTTGTCTAGGTGTTGCGTAATACTCATGACAGCTTTCAGCTGAACAAGCTTGGACCAAAGACGAAATCAGGAAAATGATGCACCACCTCAAGGAACGCGGTGAGCGCTTTTTCTTATACCCTCGTGCAATTTGTTAGTGAGTTGCTGAAGAGGTAACCATGCCCAGGAATGAGTTCATTCATCAGAGAATATGTCGTCATCCAAAATATACCTGTCGTCAAACTCCTCTTTGCGTTTGGTATCTCCTTAGTAAGTCGCGTCTGTCTACCCGTGTCTTCGCTTCATCCGTTCCGCCGCAGTATCCAGATCTCCGGAACAAACGCCCGAAGACGCTGCTGTATTTCCTCCGAGTCGCAATGTCAGGAGAGTAAGTCGATCATCGAAGTATTATCAAAGGACTCGGACTGAATCCGGCCAGATTACACCTGAGGGAGAAGCTTTTCCAATACAATACGATCTCGGACGCAGTTTCATTGATCGCTAACTCCAAGCGCATCGTGATACTGACTGGTGCAGGCATCAGTGCGCTTCCTTTTCGTGGAGTGTTATGCGCTTTTCATGAAAGTCTTCAGGTGTATCATGTGGTATTCCAGACTTTCGTTCTCGCAATGGTCTCTACGCCACACTAAAAGAAAGAGGAGAGTACGACCTAGACGACCCCCAGCAAATGTTCGTCCCTCACCCTTGCACAGTCAAATCAGCCTTGTTAATATCAACTAGGTTCGACATCCATTACTTTAGAGAGAACCCCACAGGTAAAACATCACGTTCGTAATGGAATGTTCTAACGGTTTGTCGTTGGTTGTGTTCAGTATTCTAGTGAGTGCAATCCCGTGTTTTGGAATCCAGGCAGTGGTTAATGATGTTGGGAAAGTTCCTTTGCCAGGTATGCTATAGCCCTTGCCAGCACCCACCAAGACCTAACATCTTACCCCAGTCAAATATATCCATCTAATTTCATACCCTCGCCTTGTCACCGATTTATCAAACTCCTCGAAGACAAGGGCAAGGTAGGCATTTTCAATACCTATACAAACAGACCTGAACGAGTTCCGCTTCTCTCACAGCTACTAAGGGTACGTGGCTCCCTGCAACCAGACCTGGACCACCCCAACGGCTAGCACTTCACTACGCACAGAATTACACCCAGAACATCGATACCCTGGAGACACTAGCAGGCATCAGTCGTGTCATGCAGTGTCACGGATCCTTCAAAACTGCTACATGTCTACAATGTCGGACAAAGGTCCCTGGCATCGAAATCGAACGCGAAATCCTTGAGCAGCGAGTTCCGTACTGCAAAGTGTGTTTGGAGGCGCACAAGATCGCCGTGGCTCAAAAGGGTAAAATCACGAAGAAGAAGAAGGGTAAAAAGAAGAACGAATGGGAAGAAGACAGCGACGAGAGCGACGAACTACCAGTGGGAGTGATGAAGGTACAAGTACTTGGAGCCTGCCTTGTCGCAGAAACAGCCTAACACCCTGCGCCTCGCACTGCAGCCTGACATAACATTCTTCGGAGAAAAGCTTACTGACGACTTTGATCAAGCCCTCGTCGATGACAGGGATAAGGTTGATTTATTGTTAGTTATAGGCACATCTCTCAAGGTCTCCCCTGTGTCTGAGATCCTGTGTGGGTTTTAGACTCATGTGGTTCTGCTAATCTGCTTACGTCCCCTGACACAGCTCATTTTCCACATTCTGTGCCTCAGGTCAGTGAACAACATGGGGAGTGTGTTGGACATCATTAACGACGGATCATGGCATGGCAGATTCTAATTAACAAGACACCGATAAGGCACATTAACCCAGACGTCTGTGCTTTGTGTTCCTGTCTAAACCAAGGTGAAGTAACCCAAAAACTATTCAGATCGCACTTCTAGGAAACGCCGATGGCATCGTTCAACATCTGTGTGAACACCTGCAATGGAACCTGCCACCCCCGTCGGGTGTGAATAGTCTAAATGAACCCACGCCTCGGGGTACGAACCGGAAAAGAACAGCTGGTGGAATGACCACCAAGGGAGAGTCTGTCAGGGTCGGGGAAAGGTGGGATACTTGTCAAATAAGTCCGTTGATTGTGGCGCTCATATGATGAGACATGTAGCCACGTCTGGCTCTTCGATGGCGCTGAAGGCGGAAAATGGGTGCAAGATATCGAGGAGAAATACGCCTCTGTAAATGGGACTAGCAGCCACTTAGAACACCAACGAGAATCTGGAGCGAAGAAACCTCGGGTCAGTTGACAATGGGCAGTGCTCGTGGTCGCGGATTATTGCTGTGTTCTATGCTTGGTTGTATGAGCAAATTTTCGGTGCATAAATCCGAGCAACAAGCTCGTCGGAATGAGTGGTTTCAACATTACATTTGAGAGTAAGTAAGATGGTATCATTCCCCATTTGCCTCGAAAACAACCTCTCCGTTACCCTTACCCTGCACGGGTATTGTGATCTTTCCCAGGGAGCTTCGGCTTTGCTTGGAGGAGTGATGTCCGTTTCTCGCCGGAGCGCTTACGAAGTCTGGCAAATGCGAAGACGTCCCGTTGGGATGGTGCGTTCTCAACGTGGACATATAAAACTCTTCACTGTCATCTTCCTCTTCCGTAAATGCTGGATCGTAGCCAGCAGGTGCGGAAGTATGCAGACGCCAGTTCCGAATGGAGTTGAATGTTCCCTTGCGCAGATGGTGCGCGTACGAGTATAGCAAGAGAGCGAAGAAAATCTACCGTTTTGAGGGGTGTCAACGTCAACGTCCCAAGCCATGAAAATGATCTCACCTTCGACAACCAGGATACAACAATCACCATCCCTGCAGCACCTTTCTCCTCATGCCAAAGAATATCGGCGGCTGCAGCTCGTTGGGCATCGGTCATTGTGTGATTCACCCCAGCGCCTTGCCTAATCGCCTCTTGCGCAGCTGAATTGGCCGGCCGCTGACCGTCATGTGGTATATAAACCCACCACACGATTGCGAAATAAAACGTCCACGCAGTCGAGAACACATGATCAACAAAAAAGAGGTGAGCAAAGTAGAGTGTGTGTTGGGCGTTTTCCTTTAGAAATGCAGGGTGGTTGAATCGCATGAGCATAATGCTTTTTTTTCTGGTCTCGAGCACGAACCTCCTTCACTGCCTTCAAACCCCATCCGAGCGCCACCAGACCGAGGACGGAGTATAGGTACAGGCTTAGCTGCGCAAACGAGCCTCCCGCGCCTGTCAAGACCGAAATCAGGCCGTAGATACCAGCTACTTTGTTGAAGAGCTGACACGCCGGATTGAGTTTGTTTAGCGGGGGATAGGAATCAGGACTTACTGCGAACAGCAGCGCGATCGTTACTCCCGTCTTGAGGTCAAGGACACCGAGAAAAGTGGAGATGGGCCAAAGCCTCCATTCAGGACGAAGCATTAACTTCATATGCAAGTCATGTATCGAAAAAAAGACCTAAACAGAAATCAGGATAGCAGCAAGCGTTGGCAAGTTAGCGGAAATGTGGAGGAAGTCGCAAGCATGCTGACTAAGCCTACTGTGAAGTGTTTACATCGAAAAGCCTGATTCGGACTTGCCATAGGGCCTTTGCCAAGTTTAGTAGTGCTTACTGGCGACTAATCGTCCAACTGATATCATTTGACGTTGACGCTATGGGGTCGGCACAATCGAGATTCAAAATCAGAGGTAAGGAATGATATGACAGAAATACAGTAATGATACAATATAATAAGTCAGAAAAATAATCTAGGAGCGCTCGCCACGCAACCGCCGTGCAAGAGCAAGATCTTTTGGTTGAATGGTGACACGCTTAGCATGGATGGCAGCAAGATTCGTGTCTTCGAATAGCGAGACGAGGTAGGCCTCGGCAGCCTCCTGCAATGCCATCACCGCAGACGACTGGAACCTCAGGTCCGTCTGTACGCGATCCAAGTCAGCAGATGCCTCGTTCATACAAGAGCTCACTACCAACCTTGAAGTCCTGAGCAATTTCACGCACGAGACGTTGGAAAGGGAGCTTGCGAATCAGCAACTCCGTCGACTTCTGGTACCGCCGAATCTCACGAAGAGCCACAGTTCCGGGACGGAAACGATGAGGCTTCTTCACACCACCCGTAGTCTGCAAACATAATCTCAGAAAGGTTCCCGGAAGACAAAGTATAC
>MU121251.1:0-21101 GCA_014904835.1 Paxillus ammoniavirescens
GACAAATAGCCATGTATCGCTTTGGTCGATATTTTGGCTACTACATGGCCATTTCTGAGATATTATTGGGCGTAAACACTCGGTAACAACTGGTCCTTTTTTTTCGCTGATTCGCGGTGGGGGTTTGGATCTATCTGTTAGGCTCCATCGCGTAAAATGACTCTGCCAAAGAACGACGGCCCACTGATGCCAGCCTTCCGCGGGCCCCAAGGGTAAGTCGACGACTTCCCCCTTGCGGTTGTTGGGCGTCTCTCGGGCTATCTCTGCAATTACATAGTACCAGACACGGGGGTCGTAAATGTCATATACACAGCTAATGTTACATTGTCCCGTTTCTGTCACCCAGTGAAATATTCCCCTATGGCGAATACTCGCAAGACAGCCTCCTAAACTTGGGGTAACACATATTGCACCAGTTCATTCCTAGTAAACTCGACGATCTCGTCATCAGATGGGCGTGCATCGACGGAGAACCAACACCGTTCAATGAATGTCCATTGATCATCGGTGACAAGTGCTTTGTTTGGGCGTTTCGGAATCTCGCCCCTCGAGATCGCATGCAACACCTGTGCTTCACGGGAAAAGTAATGGTATGGCACTTTCCCAGTCAAAACCTATCCATCATTCAGATGTATCATTGCACGAGAGCAAAACTTCCCTGAATAGGACTAACCTGTAACATGATTGCGCCGAACGAATAGATGTCACTTTGTGGCGTCGGAACGACCTTGGGCGGATTCTCCTCGTCTTCGAATACCTCGAGGTCGAGTAATTCAGGAGCTCCCCAACGCAGTGTCCCCCCCGCGGGCCCCGCGTGAAGGGATGTCGCAAACGTTGATCCCCCAAGTTCTGTTAACAATGTCGACATGCCAAAATCAGAGATACACGCCCTCCCATTGCCATGGATAAGTACGTTCGACTGCATGTTTTGATTTGTAAACATCGGAGAGATCAACACAAATGAAACCACATACGCCTGACAGATCCCCATGCACGACAGTCTGGGAATGCACTGCAAATGATGATACATCACATGAGCAATTGCACGGCTACGGTTAAAGCATAGGGTTCTTACGGTATTGGAGACCCGCAGCTACATCACCAACCTGAAATGTCCCCATCACATTGACACTCCTTGGTGAAACCGCATGGAATGCTTACCAGGACGAGTCTTTCCACGGTTGGCAGGCTATCGTTTCGGCGTTCTAGATAAGATGTCAATGGGCCATCTTCAAGCCATGGACAAACCATGGCAGGATATAGACCAAAGCCCATGGTAGTCCCGAAGAGCGGTAAGACATTGATATGCGTCAGTTTCAACCACACTCTAATTTCCCGATTAAGTCTCTGGACAGGGTGTTAAGCTAGGGCAGACGGTGAGGCACTACCGGAATGCTGACCTTCTTTTTCCCGACGTCATCACCATCACTGGCAGCGTACGTCCTGATTGCTTTCACAGCAACCTAAATGCACTGTCAGCCCAGAAAGCGTTAGGAAGACAATGATATGCACATCGGTAGACTTTCCGCGCACACGCAACGTCGCCCTATAGATGTCCCCGTAGCTGCCAGATGCAATTGGATGTTCACCCTCTCGCGTAACAGAACCGGTGAGATCGTTGGGAAAGCTGGAGTGACTGTGATACAAGTGGGCTCATGAGTCATTCGATTTCGCTAGATCGCAGCTTACATGTCGTCAAGATTCCATGGAGTGCATTCTATCGATTCTCCGAGAGAAGTGGAATTTTTCACTAGGCTGCCACCTGAACTCGAATCTCCATTACTCGCAAGGAGTACCTGTGGTACGAGACGTTTAAAGCAATTTAGGAGGGAATATGATTAGAAAGGGTACAAACGCAGAACTCACCGAATGACCAGGATCCTTCCTTTGACCGTCGGTAATGACCTTTGGAGGGGTGGGTGGCTATTACCATGTTGAAGTCGAAGTTTAGCGAGGTCTTCCACATACAACGAGATGGTAACATACCTCCAATGCGTGTTCTTCCAGAGAGGACAAGACACTTTGTTGTACAGACTGTGGAACGCAGATACGAAATCAGATACGGTTGTTGGGTCACCCAGCGGAGACACTCACATTGTCGACGCTTTGGGTGGATGAGGATCCGTTTGGATGTGCTATAAGATTCGACGTTGCAGGCGCATGCTTGTGCTTGAGGAGGGACGATGAGACCATGCGTTTAAGGCTCCAGATGCGAACTTTACTGTCACGTCCACCATTCGCGAGATGACTACCATCGGGTGAGATTGCAACGGAATATACCCGGTCATCGCACTCGAGGGGGGGGAAAATGCGCTCGGATGTCGTCATGGCCCAGAGACGAACGGTGTTGTCAGGCGAGGCAGATGCGATGAACTTGCCATTGGGAGAGACTGCGATGGAGTGGACGAGGTTGGTGTGCGCTTTCCAACCCGCAATTAGTGAGCCAGACGACGAAGCAATGCGTTTGATGGAGCCGTCCCCGCACCCAGCGATGAGTTGCTGATCATCGGGTGTCCATGCGAGGGAAACTGCCTTTACTGGAATGGGCCGAATGACAAGGTCGCCTGAGTGGCTGTTCCAGATGCGTATGTCACCACCATCACAGCTAGCAATCTTGTCACCATTGGGAGAAAACTGGGCACGCCAAACTGTGCTGGTGTGTCCTTTGAGAGGACCCAAGAGACTCTTCCCCGTCACTGTGCTCCAGACAATCACCGTCTTATCAACCGATCCACTGACAACACTTGCCGAATCATGTGAGAAGTCCAACGACCGGATGTTATCCAAATGCCCCTCCAACTCGATGACCTTTTCGTAGGTCGTGGCGTCGCAAATCGTGATGTTCTTTGCCTTGCCTCCCATGGCTATGAATCGTCCGTCAACCGAAGCAGCGACTGCCAACACCGCACCCTTGTCCCACATCAATTTCCCTAGCTCACAGCCATCTTCTACCCTCCACCTCCGAACGTTGCCATCCGCGGAACCACTGATCACCTCTTTGCCACTGGGCAGAAACGCAACCGACCATATTGGGTTCATGTGACCATGTAACTTCAACAGCGTGTTCGGAAGTCCTCTAATGTTCTGGGACGCATTTCTGGCCGTATTGTAGGGCTGCGACATGCCTGAATATATCGGCAATCTGGTCCAACGAAAGCCGGAAGAGGGGACGAGGAGCGAGTGTTCAGGGCCCTCTTGGAAACCCGCTCTGGGGCACGGCGGGAAACACTGAAGCGCACGAGTGACGGAGCGACGACGTGTATAAAGAACAGCTAAGACAGGCTAAGGTGGCATACGACCAAGGTCTGCGTGTGTGTGTGCGATAGCGTATATATACTACGTTGAACATGATGATGTCATGTCATAGCCCTAGGCTTACACTTCTATGGGTCGTCGTTTTTTTTTGTCTTCGGCTCATTCTCACAGCTTGGCAGCAACTCGTGACTTGGGCGCTTCCACTAGCGCTGAACCCCAGTGCAGATTACTCGTGAGGAAGCGTTTCAATCAACTTGAAGGTCCCGTGGTATACTCTACAGCGCACATGATCGGACCTCGACCACATATAGCACCGATTTCCGTCCGCATGCGCTACAACCTCGGGGGTTCCTTTGGACCTCTTCCGCCCGCACACCAGATGGATGTAACATATATAGGGATTTTTCCATGGAGTGTGCTGTGTCGGCTGTTCGAAAGCAGTAGAATCTTTTACTATGCTGCTACCTGGGCTCACGCTGTTGCCACCCGCAACGGGGAGGACCTGTAATATCAAAAGTCCCAAGTCGTCCAGGAAGTAGTATCATTAATGGGACACTCACCAAAGAACCAGAATCATTTCCTTGACTATTGATAATGATCTTTGGAGGGGGAGGCGGTGGTTGCTACCATGACAAAGTTCAGTTTCCATGCTACTACCACAAGTTGGTGAGGTACCTCGAATAAGGGCTCGTCCAGAGTGGACAGAATCTCTCGTTCCCAGTGCGCAGGCTGCGAAATGAGGATTAAATCATGATATGGTTGTTGAGACGGAGGAACTGACCATGATTAAGGTTGAACTCGACGATGAATCGTTGGCGCCCGCCATAGCATTTGACGTCGCCTGCATGTCCACGAGGAGGGCCCGGGAAATCATCCCTTTAAGGTTCCAGATGCGAACTCTGCCACCACGTCCACCACTCACGAGATGGTCGCCAGCAGGTGAGATTGCGACGGTCCATACCTCGACATCGCACTGAAGGGTAGGGCCAATCTGGGTGAATGTCGTCGTGTTCCATAGACGAATGGTTTTGTCGCATGAGGCAGATGCCATGAATTTGCCGTTGGGTGATACTGCGATGGAGCAGACCCAGTCGGTGTGTGCGCTGCGAGTCGCAAGTAGTGAGACAATCGACGAAGAAAAGCGTTTGATGGAGCCATTCTTGCACCCAACGATGAGTTCGTGATCGGGTGTCCATGCGACGAACGACGGTGACGCGATGCGCCTTTGCAAGGAGGGTCTCCGAGTCAGAGCGCGGTCACATGAAGATGATTCCACGTCGCAGCTCAGAGCGCCTGTTTTCATGCAAGATCAATTATAGGAATCGACTTGGAATCGACGGCCGATTTTAGTCTGGTGACCAGCTGACTAGGTCGATTTGGGGTCGATTTGGCTGTCGATTTGGCTGTCGATTTGGCTGTCGATTTGGACACCCTCGAAATCGAAAGTGAAATCCGAGTCGTCGGAGTCGCTTTCGCTCTCCAGCTCCAGCAACTCTCGGTACGGTACTCGGACAAACAGAGCTAGGCCAAATGAAGCCACCGTCACCATACACTTTGGAAATCACAGCCATATCCCACAAGGCTCAAGCTGCAAGAATGATGCACGGGTCGTGGCATAACCAATGAGCGATTTACTGACTCTTCGTCGTGTTCGCCCAGTGGAACGATCACGGGGAACGAAAATAACCTGCAGGAACACGTAGAAACATCGACGAATTGTCCCACTGCGAAGGTCGTGTGGGCTCAGAGAGCGCTTGATTTGATGTTGTTCTCGCATCGATGGTTCGTGCTGATCCTGACCCAATAGTACATGTACAACGCCAAGCGAGAAAACTGGCCCCGCTCGACGTCCTGATTCTCATACGAGTCTCTTTGACGGTCTCTGCATTTAGATGATATCAAACATGGGGTCTGTAAATCTGGCTATACAACACGAAATGTGACCTTCAACCACTGCTATGACAGAAGGAAGCACGGCGGCCCTCCGCTCATGAACATTCGATACCTTCCTTCGCAAGACAGCCTTCTAAGACTGGGGTAACACCAATCTGACAAGCTCATTCCTCGTAAACTCGACGATCTCCTCGTCAGAAGGACGTGATTGACCAGCACCAAGGGAAATCCAACACATTTGAATGAATGACCATCGATGATCAGTGACCACCGCTTCACTGGGGCGCTTGGGAGTCTCCCCTTGTGAAAGCGCAAGCAACACCGGTTCATCACGTGGGTAGTAATGATACGGTATTTTCCCTGTCAGAATCTAGGTGTTGTTCAGATCCATCGTCCAAGAGCGTGACTGTGCGAGATAGGAACACACCTGTAGGGTGATTGCCCCGAACGAGTAGATGTCGCTTTGTGGTGTGGGAAGAGCCCTCGGAAGATTTTCTTCTTCTCCAGATGCGTGGTCGTTCAGGTGGAGGAGCTCTGGAGCCGCCCATCGCAGTGTCCCCTTGGCCTTGAAGGACGTGGAAAACGTCGATTCTCCCAATGCAGTCAATAACGTGGATAGACCAAAATCGGCAATACATGCTCTCCCGTTGCCATCAATGAGCACGTTCGACTGCATGTTTAACGTCGGTATGCACCAGATGAGTAAAGATGGGACCACGTACGCCGGAGAGGTCGCCATGCACAATGTTCTTAGAATGCACTATCAGTCGTGATGTCTTACATGAGCAACTGCATGACCATGGTTGAAGCACTGGTTCTTACGATACTGTAAACCCACAGCAACATCACTGAGCTGCATCTAGATCAGATTCACACTCGCAAGTAAAGCTGCACCAAATGCTTACCAGACCAAGCCTTTCCCCCGTTGTCAAATCATCGTCTCGGCGCTCCAGATAGGATGTCAATGGGCCACCTTCGAGCCATGGACAAACCATGGCGGGAAGGTGCCCAAAACCCATGGTCGTCCCGAAGAGTGGTAAGACGTTGATATGCTTCAGGTCCAACCATACTCTGATCTCCCGATTAAGTCTCTGGACAGCGTGTTGAACTAGGGAAGACTGTGAAGTAAGACAGCAATGCTGACCTTCTTCTTCCCGGAGTCATCTCCATCTTCGGCAGTATAGGTCCTAATCCCTTTTACAGCAACCTGGACGGGCTGTCAGTCCAGGTGGCGTCGGAAGGATAAGATAAGGTACATCAATAGACCTGCCTCGCGCACGTAACGTGCCCCTATAGATGTCCCCATAGCTGCCCGATGCAAATGGGTATTCACCCTCTCGCTTCACAGAACCAGTGAGATCGTTGGGAAAGCTGGAACGACTGCCATACAAGTGGGCTCGTGAGCTATTCGACTTCGCTCAATCACGGCTTACACGTCGTCAAGACTCCATGGAGTGTACTGTATCGGTTCTCCGAGAGCAGTGGAAATATTCACTATGCTACTACCTGGCTTCACATCTCCTTCACTCGCATGGAGGACCTGTGCCGTCGGAAGTTGCAAGTAGCTCAGGAAGGAGTACTCTGAATAAGGGAACAAAGGAGGTGCGCACTGAAGAACTCGGATCTTCTCCTTCACTATCAATACCGATCTGTCGAGACTCTCGGACCACCTGTTACCGTGTCGAAGTTCAGTGGGTTCTCCGATGTACGACAACGAAATGGTGACATACCGAATGTAAGTAACTTGTGCTAATATCTGATGGTAAGATCCCGGACGTCGTCCGGGTCTGAATTTGTGTAATGCGAGCTTAAAATCAGACATAGTTGTTGAGATGCTCGTAGAAACATACACTAGGTTGTGTGCCAGTGAAATCCCAGTAGCCGACCCCGGAGCTTGCGCTTGCTCCAAGGAAGGGAGTCGCAAGAGGGGGGGGAGCCGAAGGAGGGGCCGAAGGAGGGGAGACCTGTCAGAGCCAGTAGAGTGTTAGAGGATATTTGCAGTGTGCATAAATCAAATCCATCCCTGCTTACTGCAGGGAGGTGAATGTGGGAAGGGCGCATCGAAACGTGAAAACTCACAGGTGCTGTGATTCGAAGAACGCCGTGTGTGTTCTTGAGGAGGGAGGGAGGAACCATGCCTTTCAATTTCCAGATTCGAACTCTCCCGTCGCCTCCACCACTCATGAGATGCTTTCCAGTAAGTGAGACTGCGACGGAATGAACTTTGTCATCGCAGTTCAGTGCAGAGCCAATCTGGGTGAAACCTCCGGTCGTTATGTTCCATAGACAGACAGTTCTGTCGTGGGAGGCAGACGCCATGAATTCGCCATCGGGTGAGACTGCAATGGAGGAGACGACGTCGATATGTGCTTTCCAGTCCGCAAGTAGTGATCCAGACGACGAATCAAAGCGCTTAATTGAACCGTCCTCGAACCCAGCGATGAGTTGACCATCTGGTGTCCATGCGCAGGAGACTGCCGCCACGTTGATGGGTCGGACAAGTTCGCCAGAGTGGCTGTTCCAGATGTGTATGGCACCACCATCACAACTGGCAATCTCGTTGCCACTCGGAGAAAAGCCAACCTCCCAAACCGTGTGAGTATGTCCTGTGAAAGGCCCTGCCAGTCGTTTCCCCAGCCTGCTCCATACAATCACTGTCCGGTCACGTGATCCACTCACAAGCCTCCCTGAGTCTTGGGAGAATGCCAATGACCGGATTGCATCTGAGTGCCCTTCCAGTTGGACAACCTTTTCGTGCGTCATTGCATCCCAAATCGTAATATTCTTTTCCCGACCTCCTGTGGCTATCCAATGACCGTCACCCGAAGCAGCGACTGCCAACACCCAATCTCTCTCCCATATCACTTTCCCTACCTCCCCACCTCCCTTTACCCTCCATCCTCGAACGCTGCGGTCCACGGAGCCACTGATCACTTGCTGTCCATCGGGCAGAAATGCAACAGACCATATTGCGCCCGTATGACCAAGCAGCAGCAAAGGTAGCTGTGGGAGCCCTCTAATGCGCCGGTACGCACGCCGTATAGTATCGTAAAGCCGTAATAACATGCCTGACTGCAACCTAGAAAGCGAGAGACGCAAGAGAGGACGGGAAGAAAGAAGTTTTCGAGACCTTGAGAAGGCGCCGTCCTTTTCATTTATGTACAGGATGCACTGCCCTCGTGGACTACTATAGTCAGCCTCAGGGTTTCTCAGGCCCCCCAGCTCCGGCCAACTCGACAATGTGAAGAAGAAGAAACCCCGTGGGGTCACAGGCAAGGTTTGTCATCCTGCCGGAGCTGAACGAGGACTTTGAGAAAAGTGGGGCAAAGCAGCGCGAGAAGGAGCAGGCAGACAACGAAGCATGTCTCAACACAAATCGAATGCGACATCAGAAGCAAAACGTTCGACGCACTCGTGTCAACGTTCCTTTGCAAAGACGCATATACCACACCCGCTGGGACACGGTATTTCATGAGACGGAACAATTGAAGAGCCCAAGACAAGAATCAAAGGATCCCTCGCCGATCACTCACATTTCGCCGACAATTCCCAACAGGGGGAATCAGAATCCTTCACCCGACCACAATACTTGTGGTTTTCAATCCTCGCTCTCCACGGCCGCATCCGCCACTACTTCTACACTACCATTCGTCATCTCAAGACCCCGCGAACGGACGAGTTTTTTTACGACATAAATATCCTCCTCTCGCAACAGCAACACAATGCTCACTATGACATATACCTAGACCCTTCACATCATCGAATATAGAGCAGCGCAACTTTGCCAATGTAAATGCTGGGATTCACTTCAACTACTAGTTTAATACCTGGCTAATCGATATCTTGTCATGACCACCTTTCGAACACTGCTGAGCATGCGCCGAGCGGAGTCAGAGTCGGCATGCGTGATTTGGTGTGACGCCTCGTGACATTTGCGTGACCGCCGACTGCATTGTACAGCTGCATGCAGCTTAGTCGACATAAGATACAGAACCCGGGAAGACGCACCAATTTCGGGCAACGGTAAGGCATTCCGCAAGATCCTGACCGCCAGCTGCCACCACAACTCCCTATTTTTCTTCTGGCTTGCTGAGCTGCTGTGAAGGGCCTGTTTAATTCGCACACGATGTGATGCTTCCGAGGTCTTGACCTTCTCCTTTCCAGTGGTTTCCGGTGTCTTCGCCTTTGAGTCACTGCAGGTTTCAGCTTCATCGACTTCATCATAGGAAGTTTCAGGTGGGCGGCCTGGTTTCTTTTTGGCTTGGTCGCGGAACAAGTGCCAAGCATTATCATCATCATCATCATCATCATCATCATCATCAATCCTTTCACGTGCAAGATCATTGATCAATATTCAACGTTCAACGTTGAGCCATGATCTACCTGGCCTTGAGAAGGAATTGGCGTCCCCCGGTTTAGGGAAGGCAATGAAATTAGCCCCCAGTGCCCCCGTAGGGTATAACATGGGTTAACCCGGATAATACCCAGGTCATACCTGCAGGTTTTGCAAAAATGGACCTCCTACCCGTACCCGACCCGGGTAAGAATTAACGGGTACGGGTAGACCCGCGGATCGATGTATGGGTCACGCATGCGTTTGCACATGTACACTTGGGGAGTACCTGGTCCTGCATAGCATCAACTTTACTGTGAAATAGGATCCCCAAAGTCGAGATTGGCGCCGAGATTAACAAATTCCGCCATCATCACAAGGATACGTACTTTGGAAAGTCAAGTCCCCTCTTCATTCGGTAGACTAGGCCCTTGTGCAGCATGAATTCGGCGCAACCTGGGGTCGTGAACGATGCCCATTGGACAGCAAGGTAACGAAGGCCCATGGTGCACATGCACGCTCGCAATCGTGTTCCTTGTGTAATTTGGTTATCTGCTCCAATCGGATCCCTCTCGTGTGTTGTACGAACACCAGACGCCATTGAATAAGCCATGGGAATCGGGGTTGACGGAGAGAACAATCCGTTGGACGTTGTCCTCGCCCAGTCAATTGGCCAACAGCGCATGCACAACGCGAAGTGACTCCGATGAAGTCAGCCCATTTGATCGGTCACGCCTGCCATGCGAACTCCTGTAACGGTCTCTGAAATTAAATAATACAAGACACGGGGTCTGTAAATCTGATATACGGTGTCATTGAACCACTTCTATCATTCAGTAAAACATTCCTGAGCTATGACGAATATTTGATACCTTCCTTAGTAAGACGGCCTGCTAGACCTGGGGTATCACAGATTGGAGCAGCTCATTCCTAGTAAACTCCACGATCGCATCGTCGGATGGGCGCGAATGGCTTGTATCACCGTCGTCGAGGGGGTTCCAGCATTGCTGAATGAATGACCATCGACGGTCAGTGACAAGTGCTTGATTGGGGCGTTTCGGAATCTCCCCTTTCGAAATCGCATGGAGCACTCGTGCTTCACGGGAATAGTAATGGTATGGCACTTTCCCTGTCAGAGCCTGCCCATCATTCAGATACATATTGCGCGAAAGCAGAACAATTCGTAGGGCTAACCTGTAGCATGATTCCCCCAAAGGAGTAAATGTCACCTTGTGGCGTCGGAAGAACCTTGCGCATATTGTCTCCGTTGTCAGGCACCTGAAGGTCGAGTAACTCTGGGGCTGCCCAACGTAGTGTTCCTCCCCCGTGAAGGGATGTCGGTAAGGTTGATCCCCCAAGTTCTGTTAATAACATCGACATGCCGAAATCAGAGATGCACGCTCTCCCACCGGGCTGAATGAGGACGTTTGACTAGATGTTTAGGTTGTAAATATCGCAGAGATCAACGCAAATGAGGAGACCACGTACGCCGGAAAGATCGCCGTGCACGACGGTCTGAGAATGTACTACCAGTGATGATACATCGCATGAGCAACTTCATAGCTATGGTGAAGACATTGGGGCACTTACGGTACTGGAGACCCACAGCTACATCGGCAACCTGCAATGTCGACATCAGATTCACATCATCACACTA
The DNA here is from genome assembly GCA_014904835.1 of Paxillus ammoniavirescens. Classification (NCBI taxonomy): domain Eukaryota; kingdom Fungi; phylum Basidiomycota; class Agaricomycetes; order Boletales; family Paxillaceae; genus Paxillus; species Paxillus ammoniavirescens. The sequence continues at coordinate 11,139 of MU121251.1, forward strand.
AGGTTGTGTCACATCTTACCAGAACAAGCCTTTCTACCGTTGTCAGACTATCATTTCGTCGTTCCAAATAGGATGTCAATGGGCCGTCTTCAAGCCATGGACAAACCATGGCGGGAAATTGCCCAAAGTCCATCGTCGTCCCAAAGAGAGGCAAGATGTTAACGTGGTTCAGGTTCAACCACACTTGGATCTCCCGATTGAGTCTCTGCACAGCGTGTTGAACTAAGACAGATGGTGAAGCAAAGGTCCAATACTAACCTTCTTTTTCCCGGTGTCATCGCCATCATTGGCAAAGTACGTCTTGATCGCTTTCACGGCAACCTAGACGGACCGTCATTCCAGATGTGTTCCGAAGAATAAATCAACGCACATCAGTAGACCTTCCGCGTACACGCAACGTGCCCCTGTAGATATCACCATAGCTGCCTGATGCAAATGGATGTTCACCCTCTCGTATAACAGAACCGGTTAGATCGTTGGGGAAGCTGGAACGACTGCCATACGAGCGGGTTCATGAGCCATCCGACTTCGCTGAAATCATAGCTCACATGTCAACAAGGTTCCATGGAGTGTGCTGTGTTGGCTGTTTGAAAGCAGTAGAATCTTTTACTATGCTGCTACCTGGGCCCACGTTGTTGCCACCCGCAACGGGGAGGACCTGTAATATCAAAAGTCCCAAGTCGTCCAGGAAGTAGTATCATTAATAGGACACTCACCAAAGAACCAGAATCATTTCCTTGACTATTGATAATGATCTTTGGAGGGGGAGGCGGTGGTTGCTGCAATGACAAAGTTCAGTTTCCATGCTACGACCACAAGTTGGTGAGGTACCTCGAATAAGGGCTCGTCCAGAGTGGACAGAATCTCTCGTTGCCAGTGCGCAGGCTGTGAAATGAGGATTAAATCATGACATGGTTGTTGAGACGGAGGAACTGACCATGATCAAGGTTGAACTCGATGATGAATCGTTGGTGCCCGCCATAGTATTCGACGTCGCCTGCATGTCCACGAGGAGGGTCCGGGAAATCATCCCTTTAAGGCTCCAGATGCGAACTCTGCCACCACGTCCACCACTCACGAGATGGCCGCCAGCAGGTGAGATCGCGACGGTCCATACCTCGACATCGCACTGAAGGGTAGGGCCAATCTGGGTGAATGTCGTCATGTTCCATAGACGGATGGTTTTGTCGCATGAAGCAGATGCCATGAATTTGCCGTTGGGTGATACTGCGATGGAGCAGACCCAGTCGGTGTGTGCGCTGCGAGTCGCAAGTAGTGAGACAATCGACGAAGAAAAGCGTTTGATGGAGCCATTCTTGCACCCAACGATGAGTTCGTGATCGGGTGTCCATGCGACGAACGATGGTGACGCGATGCGCCGAAGGACAACTTGGTCGCCTGATTGGCCGTTCCAGATCCGGATGTCAACACCGTCACAGCTGGCGATCTTGTCACCATTCAGAGAAAAGCAGACACACCGAATTGGGTCGGTGTGCCCTCTGAGACGACCCAAGAGACGTTCACCCGTCGTCGTGCTCCATACAATCACTGTCTTGTCTCTCGATCCACTCACCACCCTCGCCGAGTCGGGGGCGAATGCCAATGACCAGACGTGATCCGTGTGTCCCTCCAATATCACGACCTTATCACGGGTCGCTGCGGTCCAGATCGTGATATTCTTTTCTTCACCTCCCGTGGCTATCCAGTTGCCGTCACTTGAAGCCACTGCCACCACCGGACCCTTCTCCCATATCGCTCTCCCCAGCTCACAACCGTCTTCTATCCTCCATCTTCTAGCACTACCGTCATCGCCGCCGCTGATCACCTCCTTGCCATCAGGCAGAAACGCGACCGACCGTACTCGACCCGCGTGACCCAGGAGTACCAATGGTGACTTTGGAAGTCCTCTAGCGCGCCAGTATGCATTTCTTGCCGTATCGAGGACCTGCGACATGTTTATTATCCAACGAAAGACAGAAGACTCTGGGTATGGGTGAGCGTGGGTTTTAAGCCTTTACAACACGTAGTGTGTCGTCTTTAATGTAATTGCCCTCTCAGCATCTCATGGCTGTGCTTCGTGTTCACATCAACCAGTATAGCCTTCTTGTGACACCTGAGCGCTTCCACCAGCGCCGAGTTGCATGTTAGTATTCACGTGCGCGGCAATGCCATTTTGATCGCTCTCATGCACAACATCGGGCACATAGCCGGCGATAGCCACGTATGACAGCGTGTGCTGGGCGGCTGCCATGACAGGGTTGTTCAGGGTACGGGACTATGATGACTTAGGAACAAGGCGCCAGTGAAGCTTTGATTTGAGTCCCTTGTCTATAGCGAGCTGTAAGCAGACAGAAAACAATTGTGAACGAGTCAAACGACGCTCTTGCACAAGGACGGCCCTACCGCTAAAACTCGTCTCTCTTCTGCCTCCTGCGCGGCTCAAGCACATCGACCCGCAGCACACCTTCCGCGCTCTTCAGTGCTTGCACGACTTCATCTTTCCCTACCCCACTGTCTTCCGGGGGCACGGAAAATACCAGCACGTCTGTCAGCGCACCCGCTGGCTTCGTATACTGCAGGTTGTGGAGAGTGGGGTGAGAACCTGCGAGGGTCGACGGGTCGGAGAGGAACGGCGATGTGGTTGCGAAGGTTATAGCGAGCTCCGCGGGTGAAGAAGGCATCGTGAGCACTTGACTGTTGCTAATCGGTGAAAGTTACTGGTGATGCAGTTGTCGCGGACTCGAGCGTAAGGCTTTGAACCCTTTCAGACAAGCGGGTACGATCAGCCACCACGTACCAGATTCGAAGACGTTGCTTTCTCTACCCTCTGCTAATCCTTGAAGCTCGCTTCTAGTGGTGGAATTGAGGTTTTCCTCAGAATCTACTTGGGATCTGATAGAATGGTTCAAACCTTGCAGGTAGTGGAATGCTAAAGCTCTAAGCTATCTGAATCATATGTCGCTTTTAGTCTCTTATTACTAATCCTAGCACCAGCCCTTTCAGATGGTGCTATATATGAGCTCAGGCTCGATGATTTCTTTGGAAATGCTTGGCCTTGAGCCCCACAGCGTACTGATCGCACATCTACCAGAACGTGTGCAAGCACGACAATGGGAGTTAAGTGGTCACCGTCCAAGGACTTCTGCCAACCACGCGCCTCTCACACTTTTCCGCGGGTCATCTGTGAACAGTCCGACCTGCAGATGGTGGATTGTATATGTTCTGACAACTCATCGTACTCGTACAACCGTAACCTTCGTGACGAGACCTAGCATGCCAATATCCACTCCACGAACACCGAAAGCTTGCAGCGTATTCTTCTCGTTAGCCACCAGCGACCACCTCACATATGTCCCAGAGCTTTGAGCCTGTCTGATCACGCCGAACAAATTGTTGGTCAGTCTGCAAAGGGGAGGGCTCGACACGAACCTTCGAGAAGATTACCGTCCTGGTCCTCTATTCGGAATGAAGGTGTCTCAAGATGCCGCTTGATTGCTCGTACGGCCAATTTCGAGTGGCTTCTGAGTAAGCATTTGACGTTGTGAGGATCCGTGAGCTGGACTACCCGCAAGGATGGAGTAGTGGTCTTGAGTTCTGCTAGGAGTGCAAAAAGACCCTCGAAGTCGCACCGAGGAGACTGATATCTGGATGCTCTCACCCCGAAGTACTCGACGGGAGGGAACGCCAGATTACGATACGCGATGCAGGAGAAGTGCTCCACAGACAACGTCATGCGACGCAAGTTGGGGCAAGTCCGTGCAACAAGTTGCAAGTACCCATCGACATGAACGAAATGGATGCACGGCGTATGGAGCTGAATCGAGAGGAGACGTCTGCCGTAGTGAACGAGGAAGTCCCTCCAATGGTCCATGTCCTTGTGCGTGTCGATGATGAGCTCTCGGAGAGTTGTTGGGATGTCACCCAAGTTATAACCCTGCGCATTACCTTCATGCGGAGCAGGAAGGAACGCCGGTGGATCCAAGGCATGCAGCCTGAGCATCGTGACAGCTGGTATAATATCTCTTGGTATCAGGGCTTTCGACCACGGGAGCTGAGGGCAGTTAAGGATACGAAGTTGTGGACATGCGGCCAACAGCTCTGACAGACGTTTTGCGGACGGCTTGAGTCGGATATTTGACCAATCGACGACGCGCAACGACGACGCGGAACACTGGAGGGCGTCCAAGATACTATCTGGCATCTCATATCCTGCGTAGCTGGAGGCAATCGCGAAAGAGATGATGGTGAGGTTTGGAAGACATGTGATCACCCCTGCCAGGGAGTCGAATTCTGCGCTACGATCAACTGCGTGGTCACGGATGGCGACGTCAAGTCGCTCTGTGCAGTCTCCCAGTGGCCGTGTCCCCATGAGGGTTCCTTTTCCTGCTGCGGACTGCATGAGAGTGCTGCAGAGCGACGACAAGCACCGAGCCCTGCCAATGTAGATGGATCGGTAGAGATGTGGGGTGGCCAAATACCACCATTGCTTGCAAACACGGACGAGACAACGCTTGGTCACTAATGCCTCCCGCAGCGCAGGTTGATATTTTTGCGTGTAGAGCGGACCGATGAGGCTGGACTGCCCGTAAATCTCTGGAACCAACGTCCCTGGTACGTAGGTAGCATGTTCAAAAACGCAGTCCCATATTTCGGGAGGTAGGGCAGGTGTTCGAATGGCGGGGAGCTTCGACTGTGCATCCATGAAATTCGAGATGCCTGCAGGTGGTATCAGTCAAGTACCGCTGCCAGGGTGGTGTGTCCTAAATAAACAAACAGATGACGATAATGTAAATTACGTAGCAGCTCACCTCAGCACGATACATATGGCAGGGGTCCTGTAGAGTTCCGCAGCTTCCCTTCAACCGAGTACCATCACCATTAGTTGAAAGATGTCACCCCCAACTGACTTGGAGGAAGTGGTCAATTCAGAAGTCAAGTAAGTATTTTACAGTAAACAACATGCACTCTCTGACACGGAGTGCGGTTTATTGACTGACTACTAACTGACAACCTCCCCTGCACGGTAGAGAATGGCACTTTCGTGAGTTATTGACTAATTCGACCTGATAGTTGGTTTGTAATCGACTTTCCACTGTCTCGTCATTTGTAGACATCTACTTTCATCAGCACAATGCAGATGAGCATCATGCTGCACTTGAGCTCCGTGATGCAGTGCTCCGCCTGAGGCGGGACGGTGCCTTTGTCGCCGTCCCTCTATTCCGCGTGAACACTGACCCTATTGGTCCTCATCCGGTTGGTGAGTAGCTCAACTTCAAGGAGACCATGTCGACATATGGACCTTTTTTCATCGAACAATCTAGGTTCTTATGAGATATGGGTGCCCGCGACGTCATTCGCATCTGTGTTCTCGTACCTCTGCCAACACAGAGGAGAACTGAGGTAAGACATGGACCACATACATACCCAGCTGCTCACGGTGCGATTCTAGCATTCTCGTTCATCCGCTCACACGGGAAGAGGTTGGTAATGTCACATTCTACATTGAGCACCTCATCTCATTTTACTATGTTTGCTTTTTTATTTTATAGCGAAGGTAAGTTATGATTTCTCTTTCTAGAAACCTGGTGGGTGATCACATGTTCTACTCGCAGGGATCATGAAATCCGTAGGGCATGGCTTGGCCCTTCCTACCCCCTGGATCTCTCGCGCCTTCCTGTGTTAGCGGAAGACATACCCTTGCAATATCCGAGCCTCAGTAAGAGAACATATCGTGCATTTTTTACAATACTAACTCGTTCCTTCAGAACTCGGGTACTCAGCGCCGGAGCCCGATTTTACGCTCGAAGACCGTCGTCGCATCGGTGCAAACGTTGAACGGATCTTGAAGAACGAGAAGGAAGCTGCACGGGCGCCTTCTAACTAGCGAAGTCAACTAGTCACAACTGGATAAGCCTCACGATGGCAACTATGATGTCTTACTTATCGCCCTTCGATCACGAGGGGTTGTTGGATCTGTACTTCAATTTTATGTTGATTTACTTGTTCTGCCACCTTTCCCGACAACTACCTTGGCGCAATCACTAATCATTAATCAACGCGCTTGATCGCCGATAAGGTAGCTCTGCACATCTTTTGTCACGCCTCCATCAACTTGTGACTGAGCAACGTGTTTGGTGGTCCTCTTGCTGATCCATCGTGGACCATGAGTGAAATATCGAAACATGAGCAGTTCTATATGAACACCGTGACATTCCTTGTACGTTTCTGCGAAGTTTCCGTGCTTCGGTCTGACCACGGAATCAGGTAGAGGATTGCTTGTTCAAAGTCCCACGCAGTCCCTTCGAAACGGAGTCGACAGTCTTCAAAGACATGTTCTCTCTGCCTGTTGGGGGCCTTGAAGGAGTGGAAGGATTGGACGATGACAAGCCAATTCGGCTAGAAGGAACGAAGAAGGATGATTTCGAGCAACTCATGAGAGTTCTCCTCCATCGGTTAGTAAAGGATCCCGTCATGCCATGACATGGAGAAATTGACTGATGACAATATTGGCACAGGTCTAATGGCCTTTCCCAGGAGTTACCGGCGGATGTTGAACAATGGACGTCCGTTCTCAAGCTGTCGACCCTTTGGGGGTTTTCTAGCATCCGTCTGAAGGCCATCAGTAGACTCAGTCGTTTTGCAACAATTCCTCTGGCCGAAAAGATTGCTCTCGCATACAAATATGACGTGGAGTCTTGGTTGTTACCTACTATGCATGAGCTGGTCCGGAGGCCCGAGCCAATCAATATGGAGGAGGCGAGTTGTATGGGCTTCGAAACTGCATTGAAGCTGGCCTCCGTGCGCGAGCAACTTACTTTCCGCATTGTCCCACAAGAGATCAGATGCCACAGCTACAGCGCCGGACGTACCTATGATAACACACATCGGTATTCCACCAAAGAAATTATCCCTGGACCACGGGTGGATGTCCAGGGACTCGACTTCACTCCTATCCTAAGCACCATCTTCAACATCACTGGCTGTACTGAAGAAGCATAGCCGCTTTGTTTCCACGAGCTCTAGATAACTAGGATGTACTTCAAGTTAGTGGCGAAAAGTAGTATTGTCGCCCATGCATGATTACACACCTCTGATTGCGGTTGTCCTCAGATCACGATTAACGTGGCCCCCGGTTTTACTCGTACCATGCATAACTAGCTCGTGGGAGTTGTGAAGTACTTTCGATGACACTTGGCTGTTGGGTGTGCACTCGAACTATGTATCTGACTCGGAGTGGATGGGTAACCTCTTCCGCCGGCCCGCCGACGCGTGCCAAGGGTGCCACACCAGACCCGATTTGGGCCGGAGTGAATTTGGAGTGATTTGACACTTTCCGGGGCTCTCGACGTTGACCAGCGTTGACCCATCCGTGTCAGACTGTGGTAAGAGCTCTTTTTTTTTTGGCGTCGTCACTGGGTACTGACCCTCTGACGTTCCACACCCCCTTTGGATTCTTCAACCCGTAGGTTTCTCACTACCGCCACCGATACCTGTGGCTTCCAGGCGTCCGGCCTCCCCATACTGTTGGCGTTCGGGTGCCGCATGCCAGATCCTAGAACTCTCACCTTCAGTAATACCCGGTTCATCGTTTGCGCTCAAATCGAGTCAGTGGGCCCTGTGGTACTGGAGTGAGAATAGCTATGGAGCGTTTTGTAGACTCGACCTGTAAGTCCCTCGTAGTTCTATACCGGAGAAATTGTTGCCTGCGATCGATTGGCTGCGAAGTTCGCTGTCCTCCTTATCTCCTTAGAAGTTGGACGCCGAAATGTCCAAATATAAGACATGGCTCATCTCGCTAGCCCCGTTCCATTCCCGTCGACTGAATATGGTGCACGACGACTATCGCTGTCAGATCCTCGCAGTTTCCCCTGAATCTTCCATGGGGGTAAAGGAAAAAGATGAGGTTCAGACTTCTCATCTTGATTCCACCCATCTTCCGATGAAGCGAATTCGCCCACCTTTGACTCCCTCGAGGCCTTCGTTGATAGTCTGTATGCGCGATTCATCAGTAGACGCCCTCTTTCGCGTACTCACTAATATTGAATACGTAGACGTTTTTCACGTAAGTTCAATTCTTTTGTGATCATTCAAATAATAATTCTTCCTGATACTACAGATATACCCCTTATTTTGCGGCAGATCGATGTGAGAACCCACTTCAGGATTAATTCCGTGGTTCCCTTGCTCACTTGCTCAAATGAACTTGGGTTGTTGGTTACGTTCGACTTTCTCACTCGTAAAAGAATGGTAACGCTGACACCGACTCAGTTGCTCCTCATCCCGTTCGTGAGTAGCTCAATTTCACGAAGACCATATCGACCTATGGACTTTATTTTATCAAATAATATAGGTTCTTGTGAGATATGGGTGCTCGTGACGTTATTCGCATTTGTCTTCTCGTCTCTTTGTCAACACGGAACTAAGGTAAGACATAGACCACATCCGTACCAAGCTGGTTACGGTACGATTCTAGCATCCTCGTACCTCCGCTCACACGGGAAGAGATTGGTTATGTTCCATTCTTCATCGAGCAACTGATCTAATGTTTAATTTTCCAGAGAAGGTAAGTTATAATTCCTCTTTCTAGAAACCTAGCGGTTGATCATATGTAGGGATCATGAAATCCGTACCGGGCATGGCTTGGCCCTTCTTACCCCCCGCACCTCGCGCCTCTTTCTGTGTTACTGGAAGACGTACCCTCGCTAGTGTTCGAGTCTCGGTAAGAGAACACAGTGCCATTTTTTTCTCATTTCTATTCACCCATCCTATCAGAACTTGGGTACTCAGCGCCAGAACCCAATCTTACGCTTGAATTAGACTAACTAGTGAAGTCATAGTTAACGCAATGCTGTGTTGCTGATCGCCCCTTTTAACATCGTGAAAGGGGTTATATGGAGAACTTTCAAGTTGTGACCCAACTGACAGCCATCTTCTTACAATCCCTCCTGAATTATGTGCGAAATATCGAAACATGAGCAGTTCTATATGAACACCGTGACATTCCTCGTACGTTTCTGCCGAAGTTTCCATGTTTCGATCTGACCACGAATGTTTAATCAGGTAGAGGATTGTTTATTCAAAGTCCCGCGCAGTCCCTTCGAAACGGAGTCGACAGTCTTCAAAGACATGTTCTCCCTGCCTGTTGGGGACCTTGAAGGAGTGGAAGGATTGGACGATTTCAAGCCAATTCGGCTAGAAGGAACAAAGAAGGATGATTTCGAGCAACTCTTGAAAGTTCTCCTACATCGGTGAGTAAATGACTCGTCGTGACGCCGCGAGATGGAGAAAGCACGACGTGCGATTGATGGTAATATTATTGACACAGGACTAATGATCTTTCCCCGGCATTACCCGCGAACGTTGGACAGTGGACGTCCGTTCTGAAGCTGTCGACCCTTTGGGGGTTTTCTACCCTCCGCCAGGTGGCCTTCAACAGACTTAGTCGCTCTACAACAATCTCTCTGGCCAAAAAGATTGCTCTCGGATACCAGTATGACGTGCAGTCTTGGTTGTTACCTACTATGAATGAGCTGGTCCGGAGGCCCGAGTCAATCACCATGGAGGAGGCCAGATGTATGGGCTTCGAAATCGCATTGAAGCTGGCTTCCGTCCGCGAGAAACTTGCTCTCCGCAGTGTTGCCGAAGAGATCAAACACCGGGGCCTCGTAGGAGGAACTGCCCGTGATAGAGGACATCCCTACCATCTTACCCCCGGTCCCAGAGCCGATGTCCGGGATCTCGACTTCACTCCCATATTACGCGCCACCTTCAACATCCCTGAAACTAAGTAGCGCCCCGTTTATCTTCACCTCTAGAAGACTTTCCCTGATCGACTAGGAGTAGTGGCGAAAGCATCGATGCGCGGAGGTAACCTTGACATGGCATTATAAAGCTTTGTATAGCTCAGATTTTCCATTGCGCAATGCCTTTGTAATGCCTTACAATGTCATGTAAAGCCATGTC
>MU121254.1:0-16429 GCA_014904835.1 Paxillus ammoniavirescens
ACTGCTGTGCAGCTCACAACGTCAGATCTAAAACGCAAGATCACCGGGGGCTGGAACCTGGGACCTAGGACTGACGGAATATTGGATGGAGGTCAGGGATGAAAAGTAGGGCTACGTCCTTTTTCATACAGGCGCCCGGATCCAGTGCACGGTGCGACGTAAGACTGCCCTGCTGTGACACAGCACGTGCAATCTGTCAATGAAGGAGAGGCGCTGGTAGACATTCCCCATCGATGCATGGTTCACAGAAGGAGACATGCTACTTGTTAGCTCGCCAGTGGAATGTTCTTCCCCAGAAGTCGCTCGGAGATGGTTCCAGGAGATGTGTGGTCACAACGAACGATCACGGTAACTTAGCTGAAGTAGGTGGTAGTGGTCAACTGCTCACGTTGTACTACTTACTTAGTTGGAGAAGAGGAACGCCTGGCTGCAAGGATAAATGAACTAGAACGATTGAATTACGGCGCATTGACAACCAGGGGCCGGGGTGGTAACTGATGGTTATGCGTCCCAAATCAACCCTCAGTGCTAAGGCCATGATAATGTTCTGCAGTCGTCACTTTGAACCTCATCTTCTTTCCCTTTCCTTCACACTGAGAAATCCCGAGCCTTCTCTTCGAGCTGGGCACATTGGCAACAGATGTCATCTCGAGCAGCAACGAGCCCCGTGATCAATGTTCACGCATGTGATTGAGGAAATACCTGTCGATTAACCCACACAGCGAAGGAACCGGGATCGACCTTTATTCACATCTTACCTGAGTGCAACATACAGCTTGTGGAGGTGCCTCGCGCTGAGGGTGTTGATTCCTTCGTCATTTTCACGTGGAACGCCAGACAGCCAATTGGTGATCTCGTAGCCGCGTTTCTGGCGGTCGCCTACGAGCGTTGACCACGGGAAATAACGGTTGTGTAGCGGGAACTCTATTGCACCTGCAACGCAGACCGACGACATTAATATCGAGAGTCGTCTCAATATGCAATGTACGGACTTACGAAGCATGTCAATCAGTATCTCTTTCATCCTTGCGATCTTGTGACGCATTTTGAAATCCGCGTTGGGAGCCGGATTTAAGATGAAGGTCGTGGCATGGCCTGGCTGTGTCGAGTCAGCTGCAGTTTGCTGTGCTGCAGTTTGGCAGCGAAAAGGGCAAGGATGAGATCAGTTGCGTGTCTCTCCGAAGACCAAACTCACTTTACATCAGTGAAGCGGAGAAGCTCCCTCGGCTCTGTCAATTGAGTTGGAGCGTCTTGTGCGTCGCTTTAGACCAAGGATGAGATAGGCAGTGGCATCACGCGATAAGGGACTCTAGATGTCCTGAACAAGTTACACTGTCTGCACCTAATTCACATCCACTCCAATCCGTAGAATCAGGGGACGCAAACATGGCCATTCGATCACTTTTTTGCGATACATCACTGGCCCCCGCTGAGAGGCAGCGAACCTGGGATGCAGTGATAAAAAAACTAGTATGAATAGTGCCCTGATATCCTTCGTTAATACTGCAATAATGAGATCATGCCTCGAAGGTTACTCATGCCAGCACCACTGCCTTGCGTCTTCCCTGCGAACTTCTCCCCCCTGCCGATCTACCAGAGAGACGGCTAACTCTTCCGGCGTCCTCGTCCTTGAAATTTGTGGAAAGCAGAACCAAGTATAGTGTCGCTGCTTCGAGCCAAAGCCAGAGGGACAGAGGATGGGAGATCCTCCGGTAGGGAAACATGTCCTGAGTACGGGATATGACTCATCTCTGAATCAGACCCCGATCGTGTGACCACCGTCAAGTAGGTTGAATGACACTCTGGATGGCCATCGATTTTTGGACCGAGATTCAAGCTCTTGACGCACATGACTATAACCGCAAGGGTCGTCAAAAATCGTTGTCGCCGTAGTCGTCGTCATCGTCAGGGCAGTAGCCAGGATGACGGGCACGTCGTGGCACGTGCTCCAACCAAAGTGTGTGCCTGCGAGGTCAGGCATTGGAAGAATTTCCTTGAGCCAAAGCAGTGTGTATACCATCTCTGAGCAGATGCGGTGCCAGTCCGAAGCATCGTCGCAAAAGTGACGTTCCACTATCCAAATGATCGTCCCTACGAGTGTCAGCAAATTCGGCGCATCGTCTGCAAACCCAACTGGTAACCCGTCGAGGCATTCGTCTTGTAATCCATCCACAGGCAGTACAGAATGAAACCAAGAGAAAAGCCCAAGCTGACACGACAGATCCTCAAGACCCCACCGCAAGACCTTCGGATGTGGATTGACCCAAGGGATGGTCCACGTCCTTTTCTTCAGGGCGAACTGGCCAAAGGCATTCGTCTGCCTCCCGCTGGGCGTTCGGGCTCGGACTTTTTGTGGCCACGCCCTTAAGAAAGGAGATACACGACCTCTCCCACTCCACGTAGTCACCAGGACCACGAAAATAAACGAGAGACAAAGCCAGTTGCATTGGGAGCAGCGGGGCATCTCGGGAGGGGTGGTCGCCATAGAGCCTGTTCCAAAGCACCTTTGCCCTCGAAAGTCCTTAGACAATAGACTAACACAAGACGAATAAACATACCTGGACCTGCATGCGCCGCAGAGATCTGGATCGATGCATTCGACGTCCAAGTGCTGGAGGTTTCGGGGCAGATGGCCTGCGAATGAGGTACGCAACGATTCACTGGAGGAGGTGTATGGCGTTGGTGATATCTGATCGGTGGTTGACTGACCATGGTGCGAATGAGGAAGTGGGGGGGCTTGGTATGATTTTGTTGACGTCGGCAGTCCAGTAACAACATTCTGGAATATGTCGGCCGGAGGAACGGTATTCGATTTATGGAGCCATCGAGGGTCCACGTGAGAGTGTGGATGCGTGGGTGTGTCCCAGTGTGAATAGACCATTTATCAATTCTGCACCTTCTCAAGTTTTCAGGCCAGGGAAAATCACCTCTGGGGACTGCTGCCCAGTTTACAAGGTCTAAGAGGCTATGCAGCGGTCTGAATATCCCGAGTTGGCGTGGTGGGATACTGGATAAGCAGCAGGAAGACAAGCAGCCCCAGAAGTGCAGGTTCAAGACACCGAAGTGAAGACAACGGTGCTGGCAGGAGTTGCACTCACGCAATGGAGGGTCACGATGGTGGTACGAAACGATAAGACGGCATCCTCGCGTAGCTGCGCTTTCGACCATGAGGCAGCTGGGGGTGTTCGTTGATCCAAGAAAAAGTAACTTCTTCGGTACAGCAGTAGGAACATGTGCTAGGCGAGGGCCGTGTGATCGTAAGCATTCAATATCCATCATAGTCTGATGGATGTCGTCGTTTGCCAAAGGAGACGTTGTCATTTCTTCCTATGTTAGCTCGCTGGTGGAAGTTAGAACTCCTTGAAATTTCGTCTCGTTCGAGAGTTCTGAGACATTGTCGACGGATTCGGAGTTGCCTTATTTGGAGTGACTCCTGATGAAGTGATGCCTCAAGGGCTCATACGTCTTTGAGCCATGTACAAAGAATCTCTGTGACACAGCGTCAGCGCTGTTGACAAGCAGAACGAAACAGGTTTAAAAAGGGGTCATGGATTCAGAGATCTAAATAAGTACAACGCATAACAAGTCACAAGAGTGGTGAACAGTTCAAATGCTACAGTATGACTAGAACTTCGAGGACGGCGATCGGCGCTTGTGCCTGTATTACAATCCACACATTCCTCATGTCCTCAGATAGAAATATAACGGTCCTTCAACAGCGGAACTCCATCACATAACCGCCTGCTGTGGTGAAGTTTGAATCAGGCAAGTATCACAGAGAGACTAACCACAAGAGAACCCTCCACGAATGCACCCATCAAATCGAAATTATCACCTGGGAACGAGATGCCGTGCTCTCCGGCAATCACTGCAAGCCCTCCTGCTTTACCTGCGGGTACATCTGCGGGAGTTCAGACACTTGCTCCCATTTGGGACGCACACCGTCCAGCGAAGACATGTCAACTTGTTTCAAGGACGGAAGCAAAGATGAGAGCCAGGATACAACTTCAACAGGTACGTCTATCGGCGACGTGCCAACGTGGGAAACCGTAAGATTCGGATTCCAGACATCCCAGTACCCATGTGCAGCAGGCAAGCTCGCTAGAGTCGCATGGAACACCAGACCGAGCACACGTAGATGACGCAAGCCGTCAATGAGAGAGACGATACCTCTCATCGTGACCTTGAGAATAGCCTGCTAGAGATCACAGCCATTCTCGGTGCCGAGATTCAGGAGCGAAGATCCGATCGAGGCCAGCCAGTCGTCATCTAGAATGAGATAGTAGCTGTACTAGTAGCTCCTCGAGAGACTGAAAATCCAAGCGTCAGTAGACATTGGACATGAAAAGTGTTCTGGATATGGATATCGACGACGGATGAAGAGAACGGAGAACGCTCCGTTATATAAAAATGGTGACACGATCCGAGGAGAAGTGGTCGTGCAGCTGCTGGAAGCAATGTGCGAGGCTCTCGACTGGATACTGATAACGAGATCGGATGTTTAGGCGGTGAGAAGCGAATTGGCACAGAGACGGAGAAATGGTAAGCGCCTTTATACGAGCCATATACTACGACAACGCAAATCTGGGATGTTTGGGTGGACAAGAGTCATCCGAGTCATCAACTTGCCAGTGGGGATGGTCACTCCGCGCCCCAAGACGAGACGCCGAACCACTGTCAAGCACCGCTTCCGAATATGTCCTCTTGCGAGTTGCAGGTCTCTCGTGGGGCTGAAGAAACGCTAGGAGTCCCGCAAAGGTTCAGGTTCAGCGACAGCGTCAATCGTGAATCTGTCGCACGTACCATCAGTAACGAAGTGAGGGTCGCCACGGAATGAGTCAAGCACGGGTGAAATGTAATCCATGACATCCTCGATCGACGGGCGGACATCCGCGCTCGACCAGCATCGTCTGATGAAGTCCCAATCTCGGTCACGGATGGCTCGGTGCGCTGGACGTGGTGCCCGATCTCCCTTGTTCAACGACAGAATGATCGTGTTTCGGTTCGTCTTCCCCCACGGGGGTTGTCCAGAGAGGATCTAAGGGAGAATGTGCATCACCACCCAGTGTTCACTGTTCCAAGGGATAAGTATAATTACCTGAAGCATGATGCACCCGAATGAAAAGATATCGCTCGCCGGGCCTGGCTGCACGCTGTCAGGTGTTAAAACCAGCTCCGGCGCTGCCCATTCGATAGCGCCTGGACGACATGTCGTCAACGCAAACGACGAACTACCATTGAGTCCCCCAAGAACAGCACACAGGCCAAAGTCGCTGAGGCATGCTTTCCCATCACCGTCGATGAGGACATTTCCCTGTTTCAGTGTCAGTATGACTAGGAAATGAATTGAACGGTCCAACGCACACTCGTCAGATCCCCATGGACCACGGGAAATGAGTGCACTGGACACGAATATACGAGCTTCGTAAGTCAGCAAAACAGAGCAGGAGGAAGCTGTACGGACAGTAGCGTAGCCCTGTTGCCACATCTTGGAGCTGGTGATCATGATGACGAGAGAATCAGACGTTTGACATGGTAGGAAGAACACAGCATTCACCAAATTGAATCGATCAAAAAGGTTGAGATCTGCGGCCCTTGTGTCCAGGTACGTGTGAAGCGGCCCTCCCGATATCCAAGGAGACACGGTCGAGATTGCGCTCCCGAATCCAAAAGCTATCCCTAGCAGTGGCACGATGTTGGAATGACGGAGTCCATGCCACACTTTGATCTCGCGGCGCAGAGTCTATATCATGACAAAGCGTCACAGATACCGCGAACCAACCAGCCCGGTACTCACTTTAGAGAATTCCCGCTGAGGTACACCAGTGTTATTTTGGGCGAGTGCATGTTTGAAGGACTTGACGGCAACCTGTTCGTCCGTTAATAAAGTCAAGTACCGTACCATATGCCGAGCACAAACCTCAGAAGAATGGTCATTTCCATGTCGAAGGCTGCATTTGTATACGTAGCCGTAGCCTCCAGCGGCGACAGGATCAATATGTAGACGCTGGAGGTACTCTGTGAGATCTGGAATGTCTCCAAAGTGTTTTTGCGTCACGCTCGCGGTTACGGTAGACCGAATCGATGACGGTTGAAAGGACACTGACACGTGGGTCAGACCGCGTGATAGATTGCATGGACACAAGAAGCGGTCGAGGCCTCGATGGATCACTCACCATGCGACGGAACGCCAGACGACCCGTCGGCAATCACATAGTGGTCGGGGGAAGAACGCAATCTCGAGGCCACAAGGTTACCTTCCTGCGTCACGTAAGCCGGAATTTGCTGTACTAGACTTTCGAAAGAGGAACAATAATGAGATAATCTGCACGTCTCTTAGCCGAAAAAACTTACATTACTCCTTCAGTAAAGTTGACGGTATCCCGTGGTTGTTTCATCTGAGCTGGGGTATGTCGTTCGTTCCTTTGTAACAGCATCGGTGAGGCAGATAGTGCAGCTTTGGCACGACCACGCACTTGGCTCCAATTTCCACCATGTCTAAACGCGAGGACGCCGGGAGAGCGAACACTCTTTCTGGAAGCACAGCGGGAGGGAGAGATACGATATTTTTGAAACCGTTCAAGACCTGTGTTCGCAAATGAGAATCATGGACTACCCACCGGTTCTCGTAAGTGTGCGTTAAACCGGAGCTGTCTGTCGTCGATGGAGGGCGACAAGTAGGCGCGATCCGCGTCGTCCTCTTCAGGGGGTGAAAGACTTCGGCAGTGAAAAGGTGATGAAACAATATCACGTTGGGTGGCCGGTGCGGTTGAGTCTGGCAGTTGGCGGTCATCACTGCCTTGAGCCAGGCTCGCCTCTGCACCAGACCCCGATCCTGTAACCACCGTCAAGTAGGCTGCGTGACATTTTGGACAGCCTTCGAATTTTGGACCGAGATTTAGGCTTTTGACGTACACGACGATGGCCGCATAGCTCGTCCATAAATAGTCTTCATCGTCGTCGAAGTAGTCAAGATGTCGGAAGCACGAGCTACCCTCCAACCAAAGCCTTTTCAAGTGGTTCCGCACCTCCACCTGTGTCCCCGCGAGTTCAGGCAACAGAATTTTGTTCTTGAACTGGATAAACTTTGCCCAGGCATGATGCCATCCCTCAGCACGGTCGAGAAAGCGACACGCCGAAATCCAAATGACGGTCCCTACGAGTGTGATCAAATTCGGCGCATCGTCTGCAAATCCAACTGGTAGCTCGTCGAGGTATTCGCTTTGAAATGCCTCCGCAGGATGTAAAGAATGAAGCTGGGAGTAAGGCCCAACCTCACACGAATGATCCACAAGAGCATCCCGCATGAACTCCGGATATGCATTGACCCAGGGAGAACATTTGGTGTCCCTTTCTCCAGGACTGTAAAGTAGCCAAAAGCGATGATCTGCCTCCCGCTGGGCGTTCGGGCTTAGACTTTTTGAGGTCACGGCTTTGAAAAAGGGGGATGGTTCCTCCATATACAACATGGATCGTGTAAAACCGTAAGAAAAAACGAGAGAGATAGCCAGCTGTATTGGGAGCAGCAGGATGTCTTTGGAGTGGTCATCGCCATAGAACCTGTCATAAATTTCCACTGCCCTCGAAGGCACTCAGAGAATATACAACACCACAAGTGAAATAAGCATACCTGTTTTTGCATGCATTGCAGGAATCTGGCGAGAGGCATTCGATATCGGTGTCCAAATTCCATTCCGGTCGCAGCCATTTCATCATCCTGGCCCAATCACGTAGGGCTAGAAGCTCTTGATGGAATATCCGATGCAGACAATCACAACGCATTGCCTTCCTTTTCTCCAAAAAATCATTCCAAGCTTCGGGCTGTTCGGGAAATGACGCGAGCGATCCAAACGCCCAGAACCACGGATCAATCACATCGCGTAAGGCGAAATTCGATCGAGAAGACCACCCATGCTGGAGATCCAATTCCTCTTTGCGTCTCGAAGTGCAGATCAACCAGTACAAGGCGGCAAAGCGTTGCGCCGGAGTAGCCTCCCGAATACGTGTGTGGTCCTCCAAAGTCAAATCTGCGGTCTTCTTTGGAACAGGGCGTGGACTGAGCTGTGTCCGCTCTATTCGACGCCGCAAAGCAGACTGCGCAGCAACCCAGTCCTCTTCTTCCAATTTTGGCAAAGGATTCTTCCAGCCACCAGTACAGCCGTTCTGTCGAATCCATTCCTCGTCGCCATCCACCCACAGCCATAAATCACCACCGTCATCATTGCCCTCGATCATCTGTAACCATAGTTCTCTGGCCTTGGGGCACGGGGACCCACAGCCAACCCACAAGAAGCGCATGAGAAGTACTACCCAATATACGAACGAAACTCGGCAGGCGTGATCACTGCCTAGTTCATCAGGGTGCAGCCTGACAAAGTTCAAGTCGTCGCGGAGCACAGTTTCTCCTGGACTATTGTGCGTATGCTGAATACGTCGGCAAGATGTAACGACGCACGGTACTCACTTTGGCATGTCTTCAGGCGTATATGGCCTTATCATAGAAACAGACGCCGACAGTCTCGCAAGCGACGCTGGATTTCCCTCTTGTCTGCGATTAGGGTAACAGACTTCTGGCCCTATGCGCAAAGCGGAACCGTTGCTCTCAGAATTGTCTCCGTGATCCCGGTTGGAGTCCTGGGGTGGGTGGTCTAGGAGTTTGGTACCGAATGATGCTTTGGCGGACGAATTGAGTTCAGGCAATATCCCTTCGTAGGTTGACTGACTGTCGTGCGAACGAGGTGGCATGCGGGTTTGGTATGATCCTGGTGGTGTCGGCAGGTCAAATGCTGCATTTGCAAATGTGTCAGACGCAGGGACGGTATAGGCCGATTTCTGGAGCCATCGAGGGTCCATGTGAGGGTTTGGATGCGTGGGTGTGACCCAGTTCGAATGGGCCATCTATACAAACTTGTTAACTCTACACCTTCTGGAAATTTGAGGCCAGAGCAAATCACCTCTAGCCTCTAGAGACTGCTGCGCAGCTTAAGAGGTCTGAAATGCAAGATAGCGATCCGAATATTTCGAGTTGGTATGGTAAGATACTGGATAAGCGATATCAAGACAGCCAAGGTCAGTTGCGGGACACCGAGCACAAGACAAGGGCCAGGACTCGAACTCACGCAGGGAGGGTCACGATGGTGGTAAGAAACGAAAATACAGCATCCTCGTGTAGCCATGAGCGCTTTCTTGCATGAGGCAACTGAATATAGTGTCAGACTTCGTGGCTATAAGACGGTGCGTGCACAGCAGTAGGAACACGTGGTAGGTGATGGCCTCGTAATTTTAAACCTCCAACATTCATCGACCTGTGATAGATGTCGTCGTTTTTTTCCAAGAGAGACATGCCGTTTGTGGGCTCGCTGGTACCATGGCAGCTACTCCAAGACAGTTGAGAGACGTATCGACAAATTGCGGGTTCGGGCCGAACGGGTTCTTTGGACGTTCTCAGCAGAGTTGCCTTATTCAGTGTGTCTTATGTGACAAACTTTGAATCAGGCGAGCATCGCGGAGAAACTCGCCACAGTTACATACAAGAGAGCGCTCCGCGAATGAATCCACCAATTCGGGACAATCCCCTGTGTACGAGGCTCCGTCCTCGCCGGCAATCGCTGCATGCAAGCCCTCCTCCTTTGCCTGCGAATACGTCTGCAGGAGTTCAGACACTCGCCCCCATTTGTGACGCACGCCGTCCAGCGAAGACATGTCGACTTTCTTCAAGGACGGAAGCAAAGACGATAGCCGGGACGCGACTTCAGCAGGTTCGTCTATCGCCGACATGCCGACGCGCAAAACCGTAAGATTCCGATTCCAGACACCCCAGTACTCATGTGCAGCAGGCAAGTTCTCGAGAGTCGCATCGAACACCAGACCCAACACACGCACACGAGGCAAGCCGTCAACGAGAGAGACGACACCCCTCATCGTGACCTCGAGAGCAGCCTGCGAGAGATCACAGCCACACTCGGTGCCGACATCCAAAACCTGGAGATTCGGAAGCGAAGATGCGATCGAGGCCATCCAGCCGTCGTCTAGATCAACCGTCCAATACGACGCTAAATTTAGCTCCTCGAGAGACTGAAACTCGAAGAGAGTCGGAAGACATTGGACATCAAAAGTGTTCTGGCTTTGGATATCGACGACGGACGAGAATACAGAGGGCTCCGTTATGTCGAGTGATAAATGGGTGAGGTGGTCCGGGGAGAAGTGGTCGCGCAGTTGCTCGAAGAAATGCGCAAGGTTCTTGACTGGGTAATGATAGCGAGAGCGGATGTTTAGATGGCGAGAAGCGAATCGTTTGTTGGCAATAAGTTTCAGCACGAATGTCAGGTGATATGTGAGCACGTCGACTGTTTCCAGTGTTTCTGGGAAGCTGATTTCGACGGGACAATAGTAGTCCATAGCACACGGCAGTTGGATGAAGAGCGACTTCAAAGTCGTCGACGTGTTTGTTGAACCGGGAATTCATTCAAGAACGGTTATTTGTAAAGTGCAGCCAGTGCACTGCTGCTGTGGGGTGGACGAGATTGAGAATGGAGCGGCGTGTCCAACCGATAGAGGGAAGAGACTTCGATCTCCGTCCGGTGTTGAACGTTTTGAAGGTTCGGAATCGGTCGCAAGTCGCCAGTAGTTGCTATTGGAGCAAACAAACCATGTCAAGCACACTGTCAGCTTGTGCGTTCGTGCCGTTCTTGCTCAGCTGCCCAGTAGAGGCGCTAATAGAACACCGTTCGTTACCTATTTCGACAACTTTTCGACAGTTGTCTTGATGATGGGGGCGTCGGGATGGAGCCATGGCATCGAGAACGAGATAACAACACCACGCGGCCAATGCTGTCAGCACGTTTGATGAAGATGCCAAACCTGAGGCCTGAACTATTGGAACACCTACATCGACGTGGATGGGAAATACAACTTCTATTCCATTCCTGCTGCTCTGCTAGAGCTTATGGTCTTGTTCTGACCCGACACAATCACACGGCCGAGAGGAGTTGAAAGGGAAGAGATCCAGACATCCTTTCGTCTATACTTGCTTCCATCCTGCACCTGGCAGCTCTATCGCAAAACGTGTCCTCTCACTCTGCTCGCCCTGGCTTTTCACCTCACGCTTGGCTATCGTCAACGTTCATCAATTTCTACAATGCGAGTATTCCGCCGAGGGACGCTCGCTGCACTCGCGCGAACATGCAGACCTTTCATTGAGCCGACCTTGGGCTTCTTTGGTGCGACTTGGACACCTTCGAATCGTATGCTCAGGTCTTTGCTGCCGGAAATGTGGTCACGCGGACAGTATCCCTGTTACCCGCTCCGAGTACGTTGTGAAATACTATTGGTGGCGTGCTATTTTAACGAGTGATTAGGGGGCTAGGTCTTCGAGGGATCCTCAGCCCTCTGATTGGGACTACCCCCAAAAGAATTGTACTCCAGAGTCCGTCGGTCGGCTTGTCAATAACATCTTTGACTGAGATCACCCCTATGTCTCCTGCTCGGTACCTGTCGAGCCCTAAACCCTCTGCGTTCTCTTCAACTCCGTTGCCCACAAATGAACGACTTCGGATTTTTCTTCCCAAGTTATGTCGATTTCTTTGTGGGCAATCAGGTAGAGCAGTTCTCAGATACGACACGGACCTTGCACCCAGTAAAACGACTGGCAGTCTGTGCGATTGACTTCCACGTGTTTCGTCATCTCTCCACTCTCAGACTCAGTACTCGCAGTAGCTTGCAGTGTTCGACGCTGACGAATCATGACTGCGAACAACTCATTGGTGGCTACCCGTCAGCGTCGACATGGTAGCCATGGGAACAGCAGGTAGGGTCTTTGAGTCGAGCCCATCATCACCACAGCAAGACAACGACAACGATCCCATGTTCCACCTTGCAACTTCGAAACATCTTTTGCCCACGATGCTCACCTAGTTCTCGCTCATGCTGGCTCTCAAGACTAGCATTCCATAAGTGTGCAAGTAACTCACTCTGGGTTCAAACCTCAACTCGATACTCCTTGATCCGAGTCATCAACAGGCTCGCAGGTCCTTTGCGTTGCGTTGCGAGGCGACTCGTGTTCTCGCCCTCGATGGTCGATGCATCAATCATCAACCACCCATAATCACGAGTCCTTGATCTTGGAGCATCGACCGTTGACCTCGAGATCCTCGACTGCAACTTGTTTGAGCTGAGCTCCCTCTCCGCCTCCGAGTCGAGAGCAGTAAGTCGGACGAGTTGCTCGTCTCATGGAATTATGCAACCCGCAAATGCTCGGGTGGAGGTCGACGCCGCCACGGCGCAACACACACCTGTTGTGGAGAGGGTATGTCCACTTGCGCTTGTGGTTTGCATTTGCTTCTTCCTCGTCCGATCCTACATGTATCTTGGGCGTTCTTTTGACCCTTCACATATCTTCAATGATGATGATACCGATATGCTGTCGCTGACCTATGCAGTGCACAGTTCCTTACGGCCAATCTTACCCCGCTGCTCATGATTCACCTGCAAAATTTGCATCCACCCGGGCCCGCGATACGCGAATGCTGAACACATGACCTATTTTTAATACCTATGCCAGAGTACGCGACGTCGCGAAAGTCGACACGTCCGTGCGGGGCGGGTGTCTTCTCGGAATTTGTCCCGATGCTTCAAAGTCGGGCTCGTTCCATCTTGGCTCCTCAGAGCTGGACTCGAGAGGCAAGCCGCGGTATGGCGGGAGAAACTGAGCGAACTGGAGCGTCAACCCCATGTATGGGCAAAAGGAATATCTTTGTTCAGAAGATGGACAGCCCTAGACTCTAAAGAGGAAGACACGAAGTGGTGCAACACTGTATAGTACGTTGGGAGGGGCAGATATGTATCGTGAGCATCGCCGATATCTGTCTTTGCACGGCATGAACTTTGCGTGTTTTGTGTTGCTGATGAAGTCGTGGGGTAAGAATAGGTTACCGACGTGGGCAGACGAGGCTTCCCTGCCTACCTTATTATGACTGCTAATGTCGTCAGAGGGGGATCGCTCACGATCCACCAATCCAACGACTTTCAATACACCATAGTGCCTCGCAACTCCAGGCAAGCCTCCCCAACAGGATCCATTCAAACTGTCCTTTGGGGGTTTGGACGGGGTTTGGACGTCGCGTCTGTCCTCAGGCTGGAGCTCATTTCGCACCAGTCTCTCTTCAAAAACATCACCACCATCCTCGCGACGATTGATATATCCTCGAGAGTAGGGGTCTGCTAAAGCTCATAACCACTCCCGGTGGCGAGATCCGATTCCTGGAGGTTCGAATACGAAGGTGCAATCGAGGTCATCCGACATCATCCAGATCGAGTGTCCAATACGAGGCTAGCTCGAGAGAATGGGGAGAATGGGATTCAAAGAGATTCGGACAACATTGGACGTCGAAAGTGCTCTGGCTTCGGACATCGACGATCGATGGCGACGGCAAAGAGGCTTCCCCTTGTGACTGTCTGTATAAACAACCTGCACCGATAACTAGGGGTTCGTGACTGATAGTTATACGTTCCAAATCAGCCCTCCGTGCTATGTTCAGTATAATACTCTGCAGTCCTCACTGCCTTAAACCTCGTCCTCTTCCTCTTCCCATCGTGGTGGTCGTTCTCGAGCCTTCTCTTCGAACTCGTTACATCCTGAACCTGTGACACGCCCTCGTGCTGATCTGTGTGATATTGCAAAGCCAATGAACCGCATGAGCGACATTCCACACCATACGGTCGAGGACATGCCTGTCAATTGATCCACACGGCGAACAAACCGGGGTCGATCTTCATCCTGAACTTGCGTGAATGCAGCATATAGCTTGTGGACGTGCCCCGCACTGAGGGTGTGTATCCCTTTGTCGTTTTCACGCGGAACGCCAGAGGGCCAATTGGTGATCTCGTAGCCATGTTTCTGGAGATCACCTTCGAGTGTCGACCATGGGAGATAGCGGTTGTGTAGCGGGAAATCTATTTTGCCTGCAATGTGGACCGACGGCATTGATGGAGAACCGCGTGAATATGCTGCATATGGACTTACGGAGCATGTCAATAAGTATCTCTTTGATCCTGGCGATCTTGTGACGCTTTTTGAGGTCGCTGGTGGGAGTTGCGTTAAAACTCAAGATCGTGACATCGCCAGGCCGCGTCGAGTTAGCCGGAGTTTGCTTTCCTTCACTAAAGACCCCAACAGTCGCAGATCAGATGGCATAATGCGTCAAAGAAGGACGGGACTCACGTTGCGTCAAGTTCAACTATATTCGAAGACGATGATATCGGGATAGTACTAGTAGCCTGTGTGTCTGAACAAGCGGCCACGTGAAGAATATCGCTTGGAACATGGAGCCCTGCGGCAGCGGTGCGTGCGATCTTTTTGAACCCGGTCAAGACCTGTGTTCACACAGGATGATTACATGAACTACCCACCAGTTCTTGTAAGTATGTATTGAGCCGGAGCTGTCTGTCGTGGAGGGGTAACGACATATCGAAGAGGGAGGGGGGAGGGTAGAGGCCATTTATGCCGTCCGCTTGTGGGGGTGCAAGACTTCGGCAGTGAAAAGGTGATGAAAAAAGATCACGTGGAGTGGACGATGCGGTCAGGTCTGGCAGTTGATGGTCATCACCGCCTTGAGCTAGGCTCGTCTCTGCACCAGACCCCGATCCTGTAACCACCGTCAAGTAGGCTGCGTGACATTTTGGACAGCCTCCGAATTTTGGACCGAGATTTAGGCTTTTGATGTACATGATGATGGCCGCATAGATCGTCCATATATCGTCTAGGACGTCTTGGTCGTAATCGTAAAAGTCTTCAACACATCTGAAGCACGAGCTATCCTCCGTCCAAAGCCTTTTCAAGTGGTTCTGCAACTCGAGCTGTGTCCCCGCGAGTTCAGGCAATGGAAGTGTCTTCTTGAACTGAATAAACTGTGCCCAGACCGAGTGCCAGTCCTCAGGACCGTTGAGAAAGCGACACGCCAAGATCCAAATGACGGCCCCTACGAGTGTGATTAAATTCGGCGCATCGTCTGCAAATCCAGCTGGTAGCTCGTCGAAGTATTGGTCTTGCAATGCCTCCGCAGGTGGTAAAGAATGAAGCCGGGAGTAAGGTCCAACCGCACCCGGATGATACACAAGGGCATACCGCATGAGCTCCGGATATGCATTGACCCAGGGGGAATATCGGGTGTTCCTTTCTCCAGGACTCCAAAGTGGCCAATAGCGTTGATCTGTCTCCCGCTGGGCGTTCGGGCTGAGACTTTGTGAGGCCACGGCTTTGAGAAAGGGGATTGGTGTCTCCTCGAACCCCATGGATTCCTCCAAATTGTCAAAAACAACGAGAGAGAAAGCCAGCTGTATTGGGAGCAGCGGGATGTCTTTGGAGTGGTCATCGCCATAGAGCCTGTCGTAAATGTCTGGTGCCCTCGAAGGCACTCAGAGAATATACAACACCACAAATCAAATAATCATACCTGGATTTACATGCGTTGCAGGAAGTGTATGAAGAAAGGCATCCGATATCGGTGGGCAAGTTCCATTCTGGTCGCAACCATTTCATCATCCTCGCCCAATCACATATCTCCTCAGTCCAATTATGGAAACAATGGCAACGCATTGCCTTCCTTTTCTCCAAAAAATCATTCCAGGCTTCGGGCTGTTCGGGAAATGATGCGAACCGTCCAAACACCCAGAACCACAAATTGATCAGCTCGGCTAAGGCCAAATTCGATCGAGAGGACCACCCATGCTGGAGATCCAGTTCCTCTTTGCGTCTCGAAGTGAAGATCAGCCAGTACAAGGCGGCACAGCGTTGCGCCGGAGTAGCCTCCCGAAGACGTGTGTGGTCCTCCAAAGTCAGATCTGCTGTCTTCTTTGGAACAGGGCGTGGGCTGAGCTGTGCCCACTCTATTCGACGCTGCAAAGCAGACTGAGCAGCAACCAAGTCCTCTTTCTCTAACTCTGGCCAACCATACCAGCCATCAGGATCGCTGTTCTGTCGAACCCATTCCTCGTCGCCATCCACCCACAGCCATACTTCATCCCCGTCCCCATTGCCCTCGATCATTTGTAACCATAGTTCTCTGGCCTTGGGGCACAGGGGCTCACAGCCAGGCCCAACGAAGCACCAGCGAAGTACCCAATATACAAACGAAACTCGGCAGAAGTGACCACTACCTAGTTCATCAGGGTGCAGCCTGACAAAGTTCAAGTCATCGCAAAGCACAGTTTCTCCTGGACTATTGTGCGTATGCTGAATACGTCGGTAAGATGTAACGACGCATGGTACTCACTTTGTCATGTCTTCAAGCGTATATGGCCCTCTCATAGGAACAGACGCCGGCAGTCTCGCATGCGACGCTGGATTCCCCTCTTGTACGCGAATAGGGTAACCGACTTCTGGCCCTATGCGCAAAGCGGAACCGCTGCTCTCAAGATTGTCTCCATGATCCCG
>MU121255.1:0-20778 GCA_014904835.1 Paxillus ammoniavirescens
TGACACGACATGAGCTCTGAGCTCACCCGAAGTTGATAGTTAGACCAATACCCCAGGAAGAGGGAAATATATGCACATCTCCCACTCCTTCTCGGTCTCGGTAAATAACTCACAAAACTTGGAGAACCCGAAAGCGATAATCTGCGGGCGTTTGATTCGTCTCACCTCGAATGATCAGGTTTCTTGCTGAGCGAACACATCCCCCAAGGGCCAAGGTTAACTCTATTCCACTCGTGTGGACGCAAGTTCATGGAGGTAATATCTCCACCCTTATAGGCACAGGGTTTTGTTGGATTGCGAACTGATCAATGATCCACCTAAACGAAGACCTGACGACAAGACCAACTCCACCCCTGTTGTCATTGTTCGGTGGCATTGGTCCTCGACCGGATTGGGTATCCAAAGAAACAGAAAGAAAAGTTCTAAACGGAAGCAAGCATTCAGTTTCTGAAGATATGAGGCGGATGACAAACATGAGAGCGAACGCATATTGGCACTCTGTGTGGAACACCGGGAGGACCAGATGCAAATGTTTACAGACATCTAAAGCCCAAGTGAACTGTCCGAACCGGTAAGACATCGACGTGCAAACGGTCAGCTGGATACCCATGCTGGTGAAAAGGTACATACCAGTGCTAATACCACGGCGAAAGATAGGCTGCGGAAGAGGTCGGATTTGCCATCACACAACTTTCCTTTTCCCCTTCCTTTCGTAAATGTCGCAGGGGCAACCAGGCAACCAGATCACGAGTCCATGGGATTGGGATAGTACGCTGGTGTTATTGCAACTACTCCCGGCTCCGCACCTGCGTGCATAGGACCCAAATGACTCACTAAAGAGTCTTAGACATATGCACGACATACGAATTTACACCGTTGCATACATGCCATTACCTGGGAAAGCACCAGTTGGTGGCACCAGCCAGTGCATATTGCTGTCGCTCTCAATGATGACGGCGCCACTGAGCTCGTCCAGTTTCCCGTTTGGGCGTTGTGTCACACGGAACTTGAATTCTGACGTCGGCTGCGACCGAGTGACCTACTGGTTCCGGTGATACATATACAGGTAACTTAAGCTCTATAAGACTCAATTGAACAGCCCTTGAAGCTAGCCTCTCTTCGTTTTCTCAACTGACTTCAAGGGTTTCCTTACGTGCTCTCTGGTAGTGTACCAGGAGGCACTATGCCGTTACTCAGACCAGTGGGTAGCAGCAGTGGCAGTAATTATAAGTCGGTGGTCAGCTACACTTGCGCCGGCTCGTCTCCCTTCGTTTGCGCCACTACCTTCAAGCCTTTCTTCCTTGCATTCCCCCCGATGGCGACGTCCTTCGCGTTGATATGGGCTCCTATGCTTCTAGGCATGTGATCTATGTATTCCTACTGGGGTCAGCCCGACTCATTACCCTCGCAGGTTACTCAGTCGCGCTAGCGTGCGTCTATCGTAGTTGCTGCTGCCAGTGCTGCTAAAGATCACCTGATCTCATGTTAGTTCATACGGTGCTACCGTCGGGCAGTTCTTATACTATGTACGAGCTTTTCCGGACGACAGGCGCCTCCTCAAAATCCTGGTGAGATCTCCATTACTCCAGAAAATTCTCTTGTCTCATTCATCATGAAATACCACCGAACGAAGGTGTTCATTGTTTTGTGTGTTGACAATTTTTCACTCGTATTCATGACTAGTCCATGACTGTCCGCCTTCGAACAGCACGTTTGATAACGCTCACACGTTTCTGGCGACATCATCTCTTTATGTTTTGTTCATCCAATGTCATCAGGCCTCCCTGAGTTCAAGTTGTCTGCAGGATGTTCCACTGTAGGTTTCTGAGACATGTTTAGCAATCTCTTACAGAGGTCCTGGCATTTTGCACTAGGGGTTTACCGGTAAGCATACCGCGGTCGCTCTTGTGATAGTAACATATACAGGGCATTACTTCCTGAAGCCGGGCATCTTCATAATCGTGAGCTGTGCTGCAATCCCGGTCCGGGATGTAATAACTGATTGTTTCAAAGTTTTTGGTCACGTTCATAGTCCAGGCGTACGTTCCAAATCCCCTGGAGGGTGTATTATAGTATTTTAATTCGGCGCTTGATAGCTTTTATGCCCACACAGTCTGGATAAGTAGGTGATGCCAGGCTCAGCCCTCGTTGCCTCTCATAACGTTCCCCTTGCAGTCAGCGGTCACAACAGGGTGATCACATTTGGAGTGGTATGGCATATGATATGTTCACGAAGGCAGGCTGAAGCCAAGTTCACAGATGGCCTCTACGACTGCTCAATTTGGTGGGCCCACGAATTTGTTCTTCACATGACGCGTTAGGCTCACGGACATTTCATCAGTGCTGGGATTGAGTTCGTGGCCTTTCATCCGTATGTTCGACTCAGGATTCATCATTAGGTACTTTCCATTGCAGTGGTCATTGGTGACGTGTGAGTGCTAGCGTCCGCACCTGGTGCCTTTTCCTTCGGATGACTCATGCGCTTCGACCAGAGTACGCACTCCGACGTTGGAAGCTCTCGTCAACTCCAAGGTGCGCTGAGCTACCCATGCCATGTTTCTGTGCTTTTGGCTTACAAGCCCATTTAGTATCAAGCATGGTCATCACTCTCGAGCGCAACCTGCGACGTCATCATCACGACCTCCGTGTTTTATTACCTGCGACCGGGAAGGACAGGATTCATTCGGTACACGCGCCTTATCCTCTCGCCCCTTCATTCTAATATATTTTTTACAGGAGAGGAAATATTATCAAGCGATTGAATTTCGTGTTCATCCAGATGGGCTCGTTCTCGTTGTAAGTCTCTGCTGGGATTGTTCGACGGAGCCCTGTTTCACCTGCTTTGTAGCATCAACGCCTTGGCTCTGGTAATCCTTGTACGTCTGTTCGTTCGGATCGTCGGGTATATTCATCTGCATAGCTAATATGGCTCTTCAGTATTTTATACAGGACGGTCAGGTCGGGCAGTACCTGACTGCTGCTCCTGGTATAATTTTGAGCAAGAGTGAGTTTGTGTCGCTGTGCCTTGGATGGACTTGCATCAATTTGACTGACTGATCGGCTCTTGTAATAGCATACGTGAACTCTATGCTCGCTGTGTGAGTGGGTCTCGTCATTTCCCATGTTTGCGAGCCTGAATGGATGAGACCTAGGTTGAATTCGCGCAAGCCGATTCGAGATCAACGTGATCATCCCCCTACTGAGATAGACGTTCCGACAATCCCTACTATATACTAATACCTTTCGGCATAATTGGCAAAGTTTTGAGTGCTTATGGAAGGCATGTTTCGGAGTGGGGGTCGCGGGGTTGGGTTCTCTATGCTGTTCCTGTTTCTTCAATGTAACCAATATGTCCTGAGAGTAGCTATCTGGAAGATACCACGTATATATATGCTTATATATAATCATACATGCCATGTATCCTGGCACAACCAACACGTCCTCATGACTCACCCGCAGGTCTCCCACTCTTTCTCGGTGAAGGACGCACAAGACTTGGAGCACCCGAGACCGATAAAGGTGTTTGTTTAGTCTCACCTTGAATGAACAGGTTTCTTGCACAGCGAACACGTCCGATGGTCGGGGTTGACTCCATTCCAGGTATGTAATACCCCCCGCCCATCCATTCTTAGGGGCCTCACCACGCCAACCTGTATTTGGATTAGACTCGACGACAGGACCAAGACTCTGTCGTTCTCGCTCGGTGGTATTGGTCCTCGAGTGGGCATTCGAAGACACCGAGAGCAAAGTTCTGAGCGGAAGCAAGCATTCGGTCTCTGGAGATATGAGATGGATGACAAACACATAAAAGCGAACGCATACTGGAACTCGGTGCTGAACATCGGGAGGATCATATTCCGACATCTTTAAGCCTCCCAAAGACTTTCGGAATGGGCAAATTGGCACTGGCGACCACGCTATCCCAGGTGCTATGGTGCACATTGAAACAGGGACGGTCGTCGGTCGATAAGTCGATTTTCGGAACACTAGCACAGACGGCGTGAAGTGTAGGAGTCCTCTGACTAACTTCGAATATATTATAATATCCTGAAACGAGACTGCTCGCAAGAGACTAGCGGCCCCCAACACATAAACCACGTTGCCCCGGTCAACCACCATGACTCGGACTACCATACCCACCGCAGCCACCAATCCATGCATCAGGTCATCAGATCCACCAAGACCTCCAGGCTCACCAAGGGTAGCAATTTTTTTTCCCCTGGAGAATCTCCATCCGAGTCGCCTCCCTCGGCTTCTGCATTCTCCGTGGATTTCTTGAAAGCCACAGCGAACTTGTCGGATCGCGCATTTCTAGAAGGCAAAGTCGACCACCGTGACTTTGATATCTCCGAGGCTCCACCCTTCACGCCATGGCCGTGATGTGATGATGGCCACGACGCCGGACAGTCTCTCGAGACGCAGCGGCGGTTCGTACAGATGCTGTATGGGCGACGATTCACGAAGGGCAACTTGCATTGCACGTGTTTATGTAAGATCTCGATTTCTTATTTTTCGCACAATTTGGAGAGTCTAAACGTTATCCACCATGGTCGAGCACCCCCCCCTTTCGAAATGCGCTTTACCGTACCATCACACCCTTCAAATAAAAGACTTTGGGTGAGTCGTACTACTGTGGTTTCCCTCGACTATTGTTGGCCATACGAATGAACTAGCCGAGGGGCGTCTCGATTCATGATGACGATCGCCGAGCTATCGACGGGTACGTGGACTCAGCTAGTGCATGCCCGCTGGTTCCATCGAGAATTTCCTTCCGAATCCTTCGGGCTGTCCTGTGACGCACGTCATCGCGTTCATTCCGGATCAAGCTCAGAACCCCCACCTTAGCCTCCAGAGTTGTGGCGCACGTCCCACACGCGGTCGGTCAAGTACATAACACACACAGAGGACTACTAATCGAGGACAATGTCCCTTTACGTTGACGCTTGACGACTCTTTCGCCGTGCAATGCAGAGTTGTGATTGGTAGACACACACGAAAAAGGCAGGTCCCTGAGCTATACAAAAAAAAAACCTGCAAACAGGTTTTCTACAGGTTCGGTGAACTGCAGATGAGCAGCCTTTCACACACTACGTGAAACTTGGCAAAAACACGTGGAGGCAGCAAAAAAGAGGTTGTCCCTAGTCATCACGTCAACACGCCCATCCAACTTGAAGGAGTACGACGTCGGAGTCGCCGTCTCGATGAACCTATTCTGATAGGCGCATGAAGCTACGCCCAGATGTGTCACTTTGATTATTTGATAACAGGGTACCAAACGGGATGGTGGGTCATTAATTCATTAGTCACTTCTAGAACTAGGTCCTAATTCAAGCAACCTCAATGATTCAATTAGACAGGGTCACAACCACGTGCGAACGCTAGCGAGGCTGCCTCGACTCCGGTATATCACAGGTTCATTGGGCATAACCTTCGGAGTGTTCGGAACTTTCTATTCTATGTGAATATACTCGGCTTCTAACATCTCGTCCGAGGATGGGCCTCAATGGGGCGTGCCGTGTGCTCTGAAGTGCGTACTCGCACATACATAGGAGTTTACCTCTGTTCTGTCTTCCCCTGTACTTGCCCTAATCGCACGCATATCGCCTGCATAATGTTTCTGTTGGTGGCTAGCCACCACTAGAGGATGGTCCCAATCCCACCCCAAGTAAGTTATCGTTATCGACAGTATTAGGCTCCACATTGCAGTACGTACGGGGACCCTGCCCTTGCGAATTTCAACTCGATCAATGCAATGTACGTTCTCAAATTTTATCGTAGGAACTCTGTCTCACGCCCCCCTGAGTACTAGTGCAGCCCGCGGTCCACTATGTACTATTAGGTATGGCGTCATTAGGGCAGTTCATAGCGCTACATTCAAAGTTTGTCTCTGATCCACCCTAACAGCGAGCGCGTTGCCTTACAGGGATGCTCGACTAGATTCAAATCGGACGTCCGGCCGTGGGTTGGAGACTGAGGGGAAATTTACCCAATCGATGAAGAAACGTGCTAATTGAGAGGAGGCAGCACCCGATACTGGGGATTTCTTCAGAGACTGACTCTAAGTGAAGAAATGAAATAAAAGTTCTGACAGCGCCCACATGCGTTGTGCCCGCATGGTTGGGGTAATTCTGCAAGGCTTATCATGAAACTCCTTAGATTCGATCGTCATCATTGTAAGTATTCCCCTACTTGATAGGCGCGGTACCACATGGATGTACACAGCACTGAGAAACGAATCGATACTGGTCAGATCATAAAATGGAGCCTCGCCGCGGCTCTGGCGAGAATATGACCCAACTATCTTCCCCGCCTGAACGATTATTGACGTGCTTCTGCCAGGAAGATCCACCGCTACGAAATCACCCTGCTCGCCGGACTGGTCGCAGCAGTCCGTGAAGAGAAGCAGGACATCACAAAGTCGTCAACATCGCTGTGTACTAGGAAGAAAGCGAGACACCAGCGTTCAAGAAGTTCCAGCTGTCAAGTACAATCAAGGGATGCTATTTCATATTGTTTACTGACGAGCTGGGATGTGAATGAGAATTATTTGACGATGGTTGTCTAGAGAAACTTGCCGATACTTCGACATACGGAGGTCAAGATGGACGAAGAAAGCGAGGCGCTGTCCGAGCAAGCCGCACCCGCAGGGCACTCCAATTTCCATCCGTCCGCTCTAGTCGGTGCATAAGGTCATTCTCGCAAAACACTCGCACCTGGCGAGGTACTTGGCAGGAGAAGTGAGTCCTTGTTCTCCCCTAGCTTGGTTATACCGTGCTCGAGAACAGCTCCAATGTCGAGGTAGGTTTCGCCTCCACAGGTGCCCTGAAACAATGATTGATTGATGACTGACCATGCGGTAACACCGCGACTCGGACCAGCCTGGCAAGTCGAAAAGACCAGCGCATGGACGCAAGCTGAAAGTCATAGAAGACCTTTGGGACTAGCAAGCTCTTGATACACTACCCTAAATCTATCAAGGACACATGGGAGCGGCACGAAGGATTGTTCAACGTTCCAACCCGACTGGCCGATGGGCTCACCGGAGGAGCACGGTGGTCGGAACTTGTTCCATGGACAAGAATCATCGGGATCAATGAACCTATCATAAAATCGCTATTTTTGCACGATCGCTTAATCATTTCGCCCTCGATGGCTATCTGATAGACGTCCCGCCACCAAAATGAAAGGGTGAGTGTGCGCCATATTGTAGGCGAACGATATTGATACGACGTTCGTGACGTTTAAAGTTAGACGTGGCAGGGGCTTTTTAAGAAGAACGAGAATTTGTGGCGGGGCGAGACTGGCTACCACTGGCAGGAAGTATACGGGCCCGAAACAAAGGTCAGACGATGGAAGAAATAAGTTGTACCCATTGCAAGGGTCCGCACGTACCTAAACGAGCATTGCAATCTGCAGTTATCAAGGTCGAATTTCACCATGGCGGACGCGCGCAATACTGCGCATGGTACGCCCGGTCTTCTTGATATTCTTCATCAAGTCGCTATTTGGCATTGAGCGATGAAGAGACCGCCGCTGCATCCCCATTTTCAGCCTTGTCGCGTAGTGAGGGAGCCCCAAAACATGGCGTTATGAATCTGTTCGTTCGGCGTGAGAATGTACTATATTCGACCAGCAGCGAGGGAGTCCCATAGTGAAGAAGCGTGTAGAGTGATTCAGAAATGATATCTGTTGCTGTGCGCGGAGTCAGGACTGCGTCATGGTGATGGCCGATAGCCATGCATTCTCGTCCCGGATGATAAAAAAAAACTTCCGAGTTGGAGTTGTAGGGCGCTTGTCATTGTGAGGGACTAAAATTTGAAAGGAGGCAGTACTTGGAGAAGTGGAATCGGTGCATGAAGTTGATGCGGCCAGCACGGTGTAGAGTCTCTGAAAGGACGGAGCAGGTGACATAGTCGATCGTGGAGAGCTCCGACTCACACGCAAATAAGCCTCAGATGAGTCTGGAGGTTGAAAAAAAAACGGTGCAAGAGATTTTGATTTGGTATAGCTCAGGGACGTCCTTTTTCACCAATCAGAGCTCAAAGTCGTTAAACGTGAACGTAAAGAGATGAGTCCCGAGGACAGATCGATATGATGGGCATGATGCTGGGCGGTCCCGCGGTGTGCATGCTTACACACGTCGCACAACTTCCGCTCAAATTCTCCAGATCACGGCGGACATCGCTAATAGCCATTCCCATGGACAGGCAACCAGTCATGGTGAACGTTTCAACCCGATCCTCGAGCACGATCAAGGACCAACCTTACTATACGTACCCCATTGAATAACGAAGCTTCATCGGATGCCGTGTATATAAAAGAGCGCAATCGATCCTATCAGAGCGCAAGATCACTGCCGCCCTCAATTGCGATGTGCTGCCTGGGAGGCGCGATACAACTTTTGGCAGTCGGTTTATATAAGGTGCAGGTACAGAAAGCGTGTTATTTGAAATTGATCCGACGGGTGAAGCGACACCACAATGAATCAATGCAACCAACAGTCTACAAACCATGATATGTCGAGCCTAGAGGATACCCAGTAGCGGGTTAGGAGACAGCTGAGAGAACGGAAGCAGCGGGTCAAGAGGTTTGGAACACTCGTTCACCCCCCACCTGCCTTCGCAAACCGTGTCGTGCTCCCAGTCTGGCAATTGCGAGTTGGACACCTCCCGGGTTCATGTTTCTCTTTTTGTCGTCCCCAGAACGGCCCAGTAGCCTGCAGCTTGTCGAGTGACTCGAGGCTGGGACACTGGTTGCGTCTTTCTCTTTGCAGGTTAGCTTGCATCAGTCCAGCTGCGTTTATGTTCGTGGGTTGTACAGTCTCGGGGTGCGCCGCGGTGCACTTGGATATGATTGATTGGCGATTACTGGAGTGAGCAACATCAGTGGAGCAACCCGGGAAGCTTACCTACCTGATATCTACCAACTTCCCCAACCCTGGAGATTAACACCCGGCGAAACGATCCGACAGAGTTGGCCTGGTGCCGAGACAGAGGCACCACTTGTGAGTAAGTAACACAATGCGGTACGGGTGTTGGGTCAGAGACCTATCTGCAAGCTGTCGCGGTGTACTTTGCCCATGTCGTTGCCATTACACCGTTCCTTGGGCTGGAGGGGATGCCACCCTCCTTACGAAGCCTGCCGACTTTTGGTGTGATGGTGGACAGGCGGCGTTGGGTTCGTGCTTGACGGTATCATATCGATGACGCCACCTACGTAAGTATGGATGAAGGTGCACGAAGGCGCAGCATATGTGCTGCGCTGTCGACCATAGCCGGTCCCTATATCGTAAGGTGGACCACGATCCCCATGTCTCGTCCAGCATACGAGAGTGGTGCGAAGTTACACTGCACTATCAATTGTAGTAGACTTACCTACAGGCTGTCGCGGTGTGCGCTCTCTCCGTGCCGTTGCCCTTACAGCGTTTCCTAGGCTCAAGGATATCGTCTGTCTGTGCGGAGCCCGCTGACTTTCGGTATGGTGGAGGATAGGCGGCGTTGCACTCGTGCTTGACGGCCACGTGCGTAAATATGGACGGAGGCATAGCATATATGCTGCGCTATTGACTGTAGCTAGGGCGTTGGCGTCGTTTCTTTAGGTCCTAAGGTGGCCTTGTCTCGTCCAGCATATACGAGCGGTACAAAGTTACACTGGGCCATCGATTGGGCATTGATTGCTGTGTGATGTGCAGGGAGGTCGAAGACGATGGGGGTACGATAGCCACCCCGTGAGGGGGCCGTTTCGAGACCTGATCGATGATCATTTGTAAATGAATAATCCAACAGTGAGTCGGAGCATGAGGTTATGGGGTGTAAGAGGCCACGCATCAAGTCATATCCGTAAACTTGGCGTAAATTTGTCAACGGACAAACAAGATTAGCTCGTCGACTCTTGTTCTTGACTCCTTTCGGCCTAACGCACCTACGGAACTGTCGTCTACGACTGATTTCGCCAGTCAAAAGGTGGCAAGGTCCTTGTCGTCGTGGTACAACTCGTCGACAACGTCCAGTTTGTTCTACACGGACCGCCCGGACCATGTGAAGCTCCGGTCATGGTCCTTCTACCACGTGGGGTAAAATGATTTACATTTGGAAATTTATTCTCCCAGAAAAAAAGGAGAAAAAAAAAGGAAAATAAATTTGTTTATATAATAGCAGCTGTTGTAGGATCGGACCGACCGGGAGTAATAATTTTGAATGCTGGACAGTCGAATGACCTTCTGTGACAAGCACGTTGTCGTCAAGTACTTCTCTCACCTCAACTACACGGGCTTCTATACCATCGCTCGCCATCGCCACCCACGACGACCAGCCATCGACTTGGCCCCAATCCTGTCGTCTCTCACGATCCAGCGCTAAATTTGCGGTTGCTATCATCAAAGAACCGTGATTGTTTCAGCCAATTGCAGAGTGTCCCGTGAAACCTTCTGGAGCCTCTCACTTTTAGCTCTTGTCTTCTTCGGATTCGAATAGTGTTGAACCGTTGCCATCCATCCAACGTCTCGTCTTGTTCATTCCTGGCAACTTGGTTCGGTCCTCTCCTTTCTGGCGTCTTCCTCCTCAATGTTGGTTACCTTCCCCGCACCCGTTCTCTCCGTCACTGCCGATGCTGTTAGGGATCTCCAGGGTCACGAGGCGCTGTCTAGTCTCTGGACGAGTGAGCTATTATACCTCCAGGATACTACTCTCATACATCTCTAACATCTTGTCTTTATCAGTCTTCACGAAGTGTAAAGAGTCCCTTCAAGATGGCCGCCGTCTCGAGAACATCTCCTGGCGGTTGTGGTACCGCGAGCTCGTCCTGGCCCAAACTACTTACCAACCAATGACACCGGACTCAGAGATACACTGTCCGCATTCCAAGGGTTCCAGAACTCTCTCGTCGTTCTTTCCGTCTGACGACGATGCGAAGAAGGCAGCCGTACCTCAGGGTAAGCGCTTTACCCCGCTTTAAAACTATTAAGCGCGTAATCCATTTTGGGATGTCACTCAACTTGTGCTCGTTTTGCCTTTCCTGTAGTGGCTCTGGCGTTGGGGTTGCCCTCCCCCACACCCACGGATCAGCCATCGCCGCCATCACGATCGTCGATGCCGACCTTGGGTCTTCCACCTACCCCAGAGCGCCCTCGAATATCTCCGCATCCTTCACGGTCGGCAGCTCCTACGAGCACTTCATTCTCCCGCCGCAGACCATCGTCTTCTGTTGGACGCATCATCGTCGACATGTTACCAAATAATGCCCTTTTACCCGAGAAACGTTCACTACCCAGTGCTACCCCTACAACAACAACATCGTCGACGAATTCGGCGGTCATCCTACCCATGTCTTGCGACCCCAGAATACCCTCTGTCCCACTCCTCGCGACTCCGACGTTAACGGAAGCATCATTCCCTCGCGTCGTCGTAGTCAACCCAACTCCACGTCCGACGCCACCATCGACGCCAATGTTGGATGAAGATTCACCCGGTGCTCCACAGCCGCCATCAACGTTTCTATTACCCCCTTTACCTCCACCAGCGCTCAGGCTTCGCCAACCACAGCCGCCGCCCCAGCTATTACCTAAAGAGCCATCGCCACCCTCCCTGGTTCGAGGCGCTGACGCCGGGTCGATGCTGAGACAAGCCGATCGCCGGTTCTTCTTACAGCAGTCGCCTGAAGCTGCGTCGCCTGAAGGAGGAGACGGGTCGACGGCGAGCGGAAAGTCACCCTCTGAATTGTTCGAGGCGAGCAGTCCTGCATCGAGCCAGATGAAGAGCGTGTTGACGGATGTGGACGTTGATGGGGATGACAAGGAGGAGGAGGATGACGATGGGCGATCTGAGGTGGCTACTGGTGCAGGTGCAGGTCACCATGCGAACGCACATGGGCATGGTCGTCATAGTCTGGGTCATAACAAGCCGAAAAAGGGCAAAGAGGCCGGGAAAGGGAGGCTGGCGATGAAGCGGTCGCATTCGACACGACACGCTGCCCCGCCGATGGGTAGGAAGCCGTCTGGGCAACCGCAGCAACCGCAGCCGCAGCAGGAGCGCTCGGACAAGAGGGGTGCCATGTTTAACATTGGATCTGGATCTTCCAACGGGTCGCGTTCTGCGAATGGATCGACAGCAGATGGAGACGCGCGGCTTCCCCCGGCCGTCGGTGGACCTACAGTGATCCAGCCGCTGGTGAAGGATGTGCCCCTTCAGGCACGTCCGCCGGTCCTACCCAATGTCCCTGCCAACGGGCATGTTACCAATGCCACCGCAGCCAATGGCATTGCCAAGGCTAATGCCGTGTCGAATGGTAACGGCAACTGCAACGGTAACGCACAATCTCGGAGAACTATCGTTGTTGCAAGCATTTCTTCGGAAGAGTATGAGACAACTGATGGCGAAGACTCGGAAGAATGGGCCTCCGAGGAAATGGATGCAGAGGACAAAGTCAAGGAGGCTGAAGAGACCCGGTTACGCGAAGCAGCTGTAGAAGCTCAACGTCAGCGTGACCTGTTCGCCAAGGTGCCCAAACGGTCCTACTCCAATCTGAACCGCACGCAATCGGGGCTGTTATCGCAGCTCATGAACCCCAGCCCTTCGATATTTCCACCGAATCATCCGTACCGGATAAGTCGGTCGTCACATGATCTTGCGCATCAGTACCAGAGACATCAGCAACAGCAGTTGCCGCAGGCCCAGGTGCCGCAGAGGAGCAATAGCGCGTATGCTCCAGCACGGTTGTCGACGAGTAAAAGTGCGGTTGCGCTTCCGATGGCTGCGCAGATCACTGCTATCAGCAGGTCGAG
This sequence comes from Paxillus ammoniavirescens, assembly GCA_014904835.1. Lineage (NCBI taxonomy): Eukaryota > Fungi > Basidiomycota > Agaricomycetes > Boletales > Paxillaceae > Paxillus > Paxillus ammoniavirescens. The sequence continues at coordinate 12,779 of MU121255.1, forward strand.
ACCGTCGCCTCCGACTGGGATGAAGCGACAGGATAGCGAGAAGAACGGGTACAGGCCAAAGGGACCTCCCAAGGAGCAGGAGATGGAGGATGATAGCGGAGAGGAACACGATGTGGAGGATAGGATTCAAGTTTCGCAGAGCATTGCTCAGCAGAGGTTACAGGCGCTCATGTCACGGCGAAGCTCTGGGACGTCATCTTCTCATGTACAGCCTCCTCCAGTAGGAGGGCCTGGCTTGTTAGCGTCAACGGCGACGGCGCCTATCCCTGTTGGTCATCCATATAACCTTCCGGCCCCTACAGCGCCTATGACACCCAGGACGACTCGTCGACGGATGCTGAAGACGGAGCTCTCGGAGAGTATGCGAAGGCAATTGCTCTGGGAACGTCAGGTCAGCAGTAACGCGAATCCTGCTTTAACGGCTCGGCGCGCCGCCAGTCAGGCACCAGTAGGTGGCCTGCGACCGTTGACTTCAGTAGCATCGACGTCCAAGGTGGAAGGGAACACGTCGACGACGAAGAATGCGGAAGTTGAAGACAAGGATGAGCGAAGGCGTCGCGCGATGGCACGGAACCGGAGCTGGGCGGACGACTACCACTATTCAGGATGGTAATTCTCCTCCTGTCGTGCATGATGCGATTGGCACGACGGCGAGTTTTAATCACGTGGTCTTCTTGTTGCACTCTGTTGTCGAGCAACCTTGTTTTCAGCTGTCTTTGCTCGTCGTGCGGTGTATTCTTGTCTTTCTTTTTTTTTCTTGTGCGTCTGCGTCTCTGTACTTTTGTTGCTGCATCATATGAGGGAACTATAGTGAGTCGGTCCCTCAGCCATGCATATGTTCCTTGATCTCGCCATCGTCGCATGTTTCGTCCCTAGTTTCTCTCGTAACGTTACGCGCTGTCCAGTTACCATGTAATAGTAGTCGACACATTAGTAGTATATAGTCTCTTTACTTGGCAGTTTTCTTCTTATCTCGTACTACTACTTTCCTATGCATACGGATCGATTAGGGTCATTGAATTTTCATTTTGATGGTCATAATATCCTATCGGATCCTGCTTTCTTCGGATTCACCGTGCACCACGGTATTAGATTAAGTGTATGGGATAATCCGAGGATTTTTCCACGTGCAAATTAAATGAGATACGATGAAACTGTGGAAGAATGTCGTACTACCAATGTCACGCGTGCAAAGTTTAAGACCTCCGCGCGATTGATCGATGCGCAGTTGACAACGTTGACCCTGGAATGCTTGGTACAGTACATTTTTTGGTTTCGACGATTCGGAAAAAGTTTTTCAAGTGTAGGTACTTGCATGGTTCAGTGTTCACTCAAGTTGGTACCGTGGAGGGAAATTTAAAACGTGGCTGAAAACGTGGCTTGGACGATCTGCGACATAGTATCCAATCAAATTTGATACGCTTATTATGTAATGGCCGTATTCGGCGAAATCTCTACATAAAATAAAATAAAATAAAATATACTTTGTTGGTTTCAGCGCTTGTCAGGGTGTTTCTTTGATTTTAGTACTTATTGTGTAGGGTTTACGGGATATTTTATGAGGTATCACTGAGTTTAGAAAATCAGTACAGCCTGGTATAATATAAGAAACAGAAGTGGAATCTGGATTAGTGACTTGATCGGATATGAGTATCAACTCCATTCAAAAAAGTTGGCGTGATGCTTGAATTGAGGCCCCCCCCGATCGAGCCAAGGAACTTGTAGACGGTTGATTTTCGGAGGTACAAAATTGGCTGTGTACTAGAACTTAGCCGCAACGTTGGCGACGAGATTAAGTCATAACGCAGTACGGCACCTTCCAAGTTCGAACACTTATGACCTTGTTCTTGTTTCAAACCGGTACTATCACGAATGTGACAAAAATCTATCGATCGAGTCAAGGTTCGAGATTCTTGACGTTTTCCGACCGGCCTGTGATCAACCCCCGCGAGCCCCCTCTTTCTCTTGAGTCATAAGGTCTTTCCCCAGTTTCAGGTTACAATTTTCACTACCACGGCCACCCACCATGTCGTCCCCTGAGCATGATTACAACGAAGCCGATAACCCGTCCTTCGTACTCCCAGGAAATAAAAAGCGGCGCGTCCAAAGGGCATGTGACATATGTCGCCGCAAGAAGAGTCAGTACCCGTTTCTTTCCATGCCAAATGTCGACCCTGATCGTATTCACCCGTGTGGCTAGTTCGATGTAAGCGCTCGTATCCGTCTCCTCCCGCACACACAGACTGACACTTGCAACCTATCAAGGTGATGGTAGCCAGACGGGAGGGAACCGATGTTCAAACTGCATAGCGTACAACTTGGACTGCACGTATGTAGAGGCTGCAAAGGTGTGTCCTCCAACTCCCACATTCGTTGGTGGCACCCGGTCTCACCTGCCTCCACAGAAGCGCGGGCCTCCAAAAGGGTTCGTATGTCTTACCCCATCCTAGGTAATAATCTCCCTAACTTGGTTCTCGTTTGTCACATCAGGTATGTCGAAAGTCTCGAGAATAGACTGGAGAAGATGGAGAAGCTTTTACAAATGGTCTGTCCGTTCTCCGCGTTTCCCATCGTACCTTACATTCAACCTTCACTCTTGTAGGTCTGCCCAGATGTCGATTTCACGCAAGAACTGGATGGTACGAAGTTAGAAAGGGAAATGTGGCAGAGAGCCAGCCCCCTATCCTCACATGTCATGAACGCCCCATCAACGCCTGCGAACACCGTCCTTTCTAACGACGACGAATTCGCACCAAGCGACGATGAGGACGAAATCGTCACCTCTCTTTCCGATGGCCTCAAGAACATGAACCTGAACGCCACTCAACCTCGCTTTTATGGCAAGTCCAGTGGTATCACGCTTATACAGAAGGTAATAGAGGTGAGGAAGGATTGTGTTGGTGAGAAAGCCCCAGGACGCTTTCTCGACGGCAATTCCCGAGAATCTCACCCAGTAGGTTTTCATTGAACTGTCTGGTTATCTGGATACTGATTCTGACCATCTCAAGTGGGAACGTCTAAGGAAGAATGTCAAACAGACCAACTACGTGTTCCCGGAGGAAGATTTAGGGCCAACGCTGCTCGACCTCTACTTTGTCAATATGAACTCCCTATCGCCACTTTTACACCGCCCGTCGTTTGAGCGTAACATCCTAGACGGGGATCACCTACGCAATCCATCTTTCGGTGCCGTATATCTCCTGGTTTGTGCGGTTGGCTCGCGGTTTTCGGACGATCCCCGTATTTTTCTGGAAGGGAGCGATTCGGAACATTCCGCGGGATGGAAATACTTTGAACAGGTGCAGCTGTTTGGGAAGACATTACTTGGACCTCCTTCTTTGGAGGACCTTCAGGTGTATTGTGCAAGTTTTTTTTGCTTTTTCCAGCGTGTTTTTGGTCCATTCACTCATGAGATTGCAGTTGTCTGTCATGTTCCTGCAAGGGATGTCCGCACCTCAAGCATGCTGGACGATCGTCGGAATTGGCATCCGACTTGCGCAGGATGTAGGCGCACACCGACGCAAAGTATACAACTCGAAGCCGTCCGCTGATGGTGAGTTGTGGAAACGGGCCTTTTGGTGAGAAAAGCTTCGTCCTAGGATGTCGTTTGGTGGGCTTACACGTCTGGTTGTAGGGTGCTTGTCACCTTGGATCGTCAGATAAGCTCTTCTCTAGGCCGACCATGTGCCATCCAAGACGAGGAGTACGTCGACCGATCTTGGCTTTTGGCAGCGCTTTTCTTACTGAATATTTGTCAGCTTTGACCTTGATTTCCCTATCGAATGCGATGACGAGTACTGGGAACAGCCGGATCCAGAGCAAGCGTTCAAACAGCCACCTGATAAGCCTTCGACGATATCCTTCTTTACAAACTACCTCAAGCTTAACAATATTCTTGCCTTTGCCCTTCGGACGATCGTACGTTTTCTCAGCTGCGCATTTTCCACAAACTCAGTACTTTGTACAGTACTCGATCAACACATCCAAAATCAATTTGGGATTTGTCGGCCAGCGATGGGAAGAACACATTGTTGCAGAACACGATTCTGCTCTAAATAAATGGATCGATGCTGTACCACAACATTGTATGTGATTCCCTTGCCTCTCACCTGACGGATATCTGATATCATGAATAGTACGCTGGGATCCGACCAGGGAGACAAGCTCGCCATTCTTCATGCAGTCGAGCGTCCTATACACAAGTTATTACCTCATCCAAATATATATCCATAGACCGTTCATACCTTCTCCCGGCAAACCCTCTCTGATCTCCTTTCCTTCTCTCGCAATTTGCACCAATGCCGCTCGGTCATGCAGTCATGTCATTGACGTATACAAGCGGCGTTCACGTGCAAGTTTTATGTCGCCTTTCCTGCAGGTATGATCGGTTGCTGTAGCGTTTCCTGACGTGCATTGACCGAGTCTGTTGAAACAGAACCCAGCATTTACTGCTGGTATCGTGCTTTCATTCAATATTTGGGGAGGGAAACGATCTGGGCTTTCAATCGATCCTGAGAAGGAGATGACTGACGTGGGCAAGTGCATGTCTGTTTTGAAGCGATTAGAGAAGCGGTATGTTTTTCCTTTGTCAGCACTATCGTTGTCTGCTGATATTGATATTTGATATTTTGTCTAGGTGGCATGTCGCGGGGCGACTCTGGTCAGTGTGATTTCAAGGGGGTTTTCTGTTGTGTGTGATCCTGATTCGTGCGTTCGTCTCTAGGAGTATCCTTCATGACCTTGCGACTGCGGGGGACCTTCCTCTGCCTGAATCCAGCCCTCAGGGGGGGACGAAACGCGTCAGGGACTTTGAGAGTCCTCCCTTGAGCGACCACTCTCCACCCACACAACCAGAAGGCCCCCGCCCGATCGCAGGCTCACGCCGCGTCCAGCGAGACGTCCACTCCCACTCCCAACCACCGCCCCAACACTCCCAATCCCAATCCCAATCCCAATCCCAATCTCAATCCCAATCCCAATCCCAGCACGTCTCGGCGACCTTCAACCTCCCACTCTACTCAAATGAACTAGGACGACTTCCCATACACCGCCAATTCAATTTTTCCTCTGACGCATTCACGGCGCCTCCTCCTACGCCTCCCCAAGTAGACTCTTCTAACATGTGGTATTCGCCCTTGTTGCCTGGTGCTGGGGCTCACCCCCACCACCCGCCGAGCCGGGCTTCCTCTGCGCCGTCCTCACACATGCACGACTATGCACATGGACACGCAAACGGTCCGCCCGCGTATACGATGGACGAGTTGTTCTATGATCAGATGGGAACGTTTAATGGGGGGTATGCGGCGCAGGGGCAGCATCCTTTGCCTGATGGTGCTCCGTTTTCGGTTGAGGGGGGTGGGGGGGTGGGGGCGGGAGCGGGAGGACGAGGGGAGAGCGAGGGACATGGGGGTACGGGTGGTATCCCGGCGTTGATAGATGCTGCGAGTGTGAGTGGACAGCCGGGGTTGATGTCGGTGTCGGCGCAGGCGAATGGACATGGACATGGACACGGGCGTGGGCGTGGGCATGGGCATGGACAAGGACAAGGACATGCGGGGGTTGATCCGGGTACGCTTGCGATGTGGTCGACTGCGCCTACTGGCTTCGAGTGAGTTTCTTTTTCTTTTTCGTCCTTGTTTTCCTTTCGTCGTTTCGTCGTTCATCGTTTTGTTGCTCGCTTGGATGATGCGAACATGAGCTGATCGACGATCTTTATTCGCAGGCTCAGTGATTGGGGAGCGTATATCACGACCGCCTCTGGGACTTTAGCTCCTGATGGACTGGCTCCTTCGTCACGACACGGTCATCCGCATCCAAACGCGCATCCACACGCGCATCCACACCCACATCCACACCCACATAGTCACGGGCACAGGCAATGAGCCTCGGCCGCGCACTGCGCACCGCGGAACCTACACACTACCAAACCATCACCGCTCACTGCAACACAACAGCTGTACACACAAAAGCTTTATTTTTTTATTGATAGGAACGGAGTCGCACGCCCTGGAAGAAATAATTTTTGTATCGCTACGTGAGTCAATTGGATCTATGATATCTCATCCTCTATCTCCCATTACTACCACTGTCTGTTTCCTTGCTGCAACTATCCCATTACTACCACTGTTTCTTTGCTGCTACTATTCCCATCGTTGCTACTATCCACACTTCATCTCGTACCTCTACTACCCTCCACTATTTACCCCGCCATACGCCTATCCCATATATCCCATGTGACATTCTTTTTGCTTTTTGCTCGCTCGTTTTCTTAGTTCCTTAACACTCGGACTCTAGAGATCTATCCTTTCCCCATAGTGGCCGTTTAATCTTTACTTGAAATCGTTGTATACTAGGAGCCGGATTATCACGCTGTCATCGTATAGCCTTCAGGGTACTGATCGTGTATGGGTATCTGCATTAGACTTGGACGTTACTATCATAATCGTAATCTGTGTATATGGTCCCAATGCTCGCTTGCGCTGGTCCTGGACACTAGTACTCACGGTAGACACTTTGACTTGCTGAGGAAAGTGTTTTCATCGATCGACACCGATGTCTCTTTAAGTTGTTCTTGTTGTGTAGTGTGGGTGATCAGGTGCAATCGTTTCTTTCGAATTTTTTTCCTCCCCTCGATTTAGTCGTGCCCCCTCCGATGGAAGGCTTGACAGTTCATGTTGTCAATGTCAGCGTTCTGTCCGGGTCAGTTTTGGGGCGTTGAGTTCAAGTTGGACCCTCGTAACGGTAATTAAATTCCTATCGATACGCCGAGCCTACCGGTGATCGTAGTGTGAGTATGAATCCGACGACCAACTGGCAGTTTACGAGCGAATTTCGTCTGCGTACAAATGATTCCTATCTTGGATCCCATGGCCAACGCCTAGGTATGATTGATAGTACAGGGATATCTCGAATGAAAATATCGGGTACGTATCGTTAACATCAGGTATTGATCATTGATCATTGCCAGTGAGAAACAGCTTGAGCGCGACTCGCTACGATCGACGCCCTACGCGTACTACCGTGACGTCTTACCGCGTCGTATGTTCCATGTTGTTATGACGGCTCAGATCTCAGACCTTTCTCTGTCTCGAGTGTTGCCGCCCCCCCTATCTCGTTCAAGCTCTCCTCTCCTACCCCACCCGATGTTCACGTCAGTATCTGTTGGTCCTAGTCATGTGGGATAGACCGTCTCAACCAGCTCCGTCCGACGGGTGGGCGCTTGGGCCTGCCAGTGCATCCACTTGACTGGTACATTCCAAAAGTCCACCCACGACGTACCACCGGTACGCCAGTTTATTTATTTCGCTGTCACCTAGATCGATCCCCCACGCGCACGCGCTGCACCCGTACGCCCAGGCCTAGTAGGCACGACACCTGCCAGTACCAGTGCGTCTGTTGTTGACCTCGTGGCCAACAACCTACCCGACTCGAAAACTGGCCCCGCGACACCTGTCAGACGCTCACGCGTACGCTCGTCGCTTGGTCCACGTTGCATAGTCATTCGAATTAATATTATGGTATTTACAATGCCAGCGGCACAACGATGCAACGCTCCTCCCCGCCCTCTCTAGAACACGTCTCTCGCATTTTTGACATCAGAGGATATATAGAGTAAAACGAAGACCACACACTATTAATGATACTACGCCACAGATCTGCGAAGTGCATTGCGGTTGCGACTGGCAACAGATACCGTGGACTGTGTATACTCGGATCATGCCTCATCGGATAATTCGTGGCGAAAGAATGTAAAAACGACTGGGGCTAATTGGGTACAGAGACAGCTTGGGACGAGAATAGTGGTGGATACAGTCGGGTAGGTATAAGACAAATCGAGCAGGTATGGCGAGGGATTCAGGCACCTCGCGTGATGAGGACTGGGAAGTTACGGGATGGGGAGTTTCGCTCAAGTAAGCCAGTATCATGACTACATACTTCATTCCGGCCTTTGGAAAGCCAACTAGTTCAGTTGTTGTTGTTGCACAGGCAACCGGAAAGAC